>RJWT010005881.1:0-30145 GCA_004365215.1 Cuniculus paca | reverse complement strand
TTATCATTAATTTCTTCTCTGGTCCTTATAATATCTTTCTTTCAGTTAATCTCAGATTTGGATTGTTCTCCTCTTTCTAGGGCCTTGAGATGCATTATTAGGTTATTTATTTGGAATTGCTGTATTCTTTTTGTGTGTGCGTTTAAAGCTCTAACCTTTCCTCTTAGAACTGTTTTCATTGTGTCCCATATGCTTTTGTATGTTGTGTTTCCATTGTCATTTGATTCTGGAAACTTTTTTTATTTCTTCTCTTATTTACATTGACTACTCAATAACATATTATTTAATCTTTGTGTCTTTGTGTAAGTTCTGTGGTTGATTTCTAGCTTCATTCCACCGTGATTCAACAGTATGCAGTGGATTCTTTCAATTTTTTTTATTTATTTAAGCATGCTTTATGGTCTAAGATATGGAGTATTTTGAAAAAAACCTTAATGTGCTGTTGAGCAAAGTGTGTATTTTGTTTTTGGATGAAATGTTTTGTAGGTATCTGTTCAATCCATTTGTTCAATGGTGTGTCTTATCACTAATGAGTCTTTGTTGATTTTTTTGTCTGGTTTGACCTATTTGTCATAGTGGGGTAATGAAGTCTCCCACTAAGATTGTATTAGTGTCTATCTGTCCTTTTAAATCTAGTAGTTTTTGTTTCATGCAGTTGAATTTGTGTTGGTTTAATAGATATTTAGAATTGTTATCCCTTCCTGTTAAACCATTCCCTTTACTGGTATGTAGTGGTATACTGTTTTTTCCTCATTAGTTTTGGCTTGATGTCTGCTGTGTCTGAAAAGAAGATACCTATTCCTGTTTGTTTTGGGGTTCTGGTTGAGTGGAGTATCTGCCATCATTTCACCTTCAATATATTGTATCTATATATTCTTTTGGATGAATTGTGTGTCTTTTTTTTTTTTTTTTTTTTTTTGCAGCACCGGGGATTGAACTCATGGCCTTGTGCTTGCCAGGCAGGCGCTTAGGCCACTGAGCTAGATCCCTGGCCCTGAATTATGTGTCTTGTAGGCAATATGTAGTTGCATTTTTTCCCCTCAAATCTAACTGTCTGTATCTTTTAAATGGGGAGTTGAGGCCATTGACGTTCAGCATTTTTAATATAAGGGACTGACAAAAATCCCTTTGCATCGCTTTTCCAGGGCTGATTCATTCTCTCTCTCTCGTTTACTCTCCCAGTTAGATGTGTAATTTCCTATGGGATATTTAGTATTGCTGTTCTCTCTCTCTCTTTCTAGGGCTTCCTTAAGTATTGTCTGCCATGCCGGTGTAATGGTCATCGATTTCTTTATTTTGGATTGTCTTACATCTCTATCAATTTTGAGGGCTAACTTTGTAGGATGTAAGAGTCTAGTTGATACTTGTTTCCTTTTAGGGCTTGAAAAACTTTGCTCCAAGCTTCCTTGGCCTATAAAGTTCATGCTGACAAATCTGCAGTTATTCTGACAAATTTGCCTTTGTAAGTTACCTGATGTTTTTCCTCTAACAGCTTTTAGTATTCTCACCTTTTGTTGAGGTTCTAGAATTTTGATTATGATGTATTGCAGAGAGTTGTTTGTTTTTGTTTTGTGTGTGTTTTTTTTGTTTTTTTCTGGTCAAGGCTATTTGGAGTTCTTTTTGCTTTTTGTACTTAAATATTAAATTCTTTCCCTAGATTTAGAAAGCTTTCTGCTAGGATTTCATTAATAAAATTTTTATACCTTTTGAATTGTCTTCCAGTTGTTCCCTTATTCTTATACTTCTGAGGGTTGTTTTTTTTTTTCTGTTCGCTTTTGAGTTATGTAGCAGCTATTAGATCGAGCTTGCATGGTGTATTGCTGTTTTTAGGTTTTATAGGTTTATGATCTATGTCCACCTTGTCTTCTATTTGAGAGATTCTGTCCCACACATTTGTGCCACAGTTGAATTTTTCATATCACTGATCTGCTTTCTTTCTGTTGAATTTTTCATATCACCTATCTGCTTTCTTTCTCTTCATATTTTTTAATTCTTTTCCAAGGTGATCATCTTATATTTTCTTCATTAAACCAAGTATTGTTTATTGGTAAAATCCTTTGTTTAGTTAAGTCCTCTTTGAGTTCATTGAAGTCTTAAACATTTGTTTATGTGTTTTTTCTTTTATATTTTTAAACGTTTTGATCATTTGGTTTTTGAGTTCTTTGTTTATAGCTTCTTCCCATTAAGTGACAGTGTGATAAGTTTTGGGGGGAGTTAAGGGTTGGGTGTACTTTTTGCTTTTCTTGTGTTTCCACTGGTTTTGTACTTTTTGTGGAAGATCAGTTAGGGTAGAGCAAATCTGTCACTACTCTGTAGATCTGTGTTAAATTTGACTCCCTGTGATGAATCCTTGGGTTTGGTTATGCTTTGCTGTTTATATCCCTCTTGAACTTATTCAGAGTAATACTTGAGGGTCTTCTTAGTGTCCAACCTTCTGGGAGCCTGATCCTCAGTGCCATTCAGAAAAGAGAAAACAAACTGCAGAAATGTCAACACTGCAAAAGCAAACTAGATAATTGGCATACATTAAAAACATTGAAAGCAATAATCATGCTACCATTAACCATAAAAATCAACAACTAGCTGAGTCAAAAAACAGTTCATGACATATCCTAACAACCAAGAATAGCTATAACTCTACCATCCTTATCAATACAAAGGAGATCTCAATAATATCACAGATACAAAAACAAACCAATTGTTGACATACAGTATATACATATTAAAAGCAATAATTATAGCACCATTAACAACAGAAAGGAATTCAACAGTAATAGCAGAGTGAACTAAATAGCTAAAGATTAATAAAGCTTAATAGTAATAATAAAAATGAAAAGGATGGGAAAGGGGAAAATCAAAGAAGTAAACAGTTTTTTTAGTACATATTTGCTATGCATAATTATTCCATTCATGATGTGGAATTTGTACCTGTGTGTAATATATCTTAATTCCTCAAAGAAGTAAAATTTGAAAAAGAAACAGATTAGGAGAGAATAATGAATTAAAAGTCCAGTTAACAGTTATAAGGAAGTTAATACAATGAGGTAAAAGTAACAGAAAGAGATACAACAAAAATAAAATGAATAAAAGCACAGTAAAAGACAGGGGAAAAACACAAACAGAAACACCCTTTCCCAAAAGAAAACCAAGAAAAAGATACATGAGTCCAAACATCTTTCCTTGTGTTTGGTTGTTTTCTTTCCCAGGCCTGTGATACTGGAATCCACCATACATTAGTGGGGGATAGAGAGTCACAACTAGGACCTATTTTCTTTTGATGTCCACATTTTACTGTGGGCATGTTGACTTCTTTCCCACCTTTTCTGCTAGGTGCCACTAGTCAATGGTGTGGCGTCCACTTAGGCCTGTATTCCCTCCTCCAGCATCTCTTTTTGTGTCCTTTTGTCTGCTCCAAGACACTGCTATCTCCAAGTAGCTTTTTAAAATTTATTTTATTGGCACATTTTAGATATACATAATGATAACATCATAGGGAATTTGTACCTGTACATGATATATATCTTGCTTCTTATTTTCTTCCTATTTCTCTTCCTGCTGTTCAACTCTTCCCCTCCTTTTCTTACAAAGCTTTGTTTCCATTTTTTATTTCTTTTTTTTTTTCCTTGTCCTTTCTTTCCTTTCCCCCACCTCATTCCTTGTTCCCATCCTCATTTGAACATTTTTTGAAGAGAATGTCTGAGTTGCTTTATGGTCTGTGAGCTTGTGAGGTAGGTGCTTGTATTGTTCCTGAGGCCTCTCCGTCTATACACCCCAAGATGTAGCAACTGTCTAAACCCAGGCATATCCTTGATCTCATTGGCAGATATGAAATGCAAACAGACCACTGATGGGTGCAGACATTCTGCCAGACTTAATGTCAACACTTTCAGAACCTCAGAACATTACATGGGAATGGCCTGGCCTGTCTCAAGGAGTGAGACCACTTTGTCCTTCACAGCTTAAGCTTGCTGCTTCCTTAAAATTAGGGAACCTGCAACTAGGCTGCCCCTTCTCTCTGACAGTCTCTTATGGCCTCGTGCCTAGTCATTGTGGCAGGGTGACCCCAGAGACATGAAGTGTACTTGTTCTGTGACTTCTGATTCCTGTAGTATCTCAGTCTTAGTAAATCCCTTAAAATGGTTTCTGATTTTTCATTCCCAAATATGGTATCCACTACAGTAAATTTTGTCTCCAACTTTTGCCTGTGATGCAGAAGTAGTCATTTTCAGAATAAAACCCCATGTTGTACAGTATTTGCTGCTTACAGTAACCCTGGACTTTTCTTGGGCTAGCACTGCTGTCCAATTCTGCTGACCAAGTCTGTTGTTTCTTCCTGGAGCTACTGACCCTGTCTGGGTTTACCATGTGTTTGTGGAGAAGGACCTCTTCCCCACCAGCTGGGATTGGCATTCAACTTGCTACATTCTTTTCTCTGTGTTGCCTTCAGTTTCTCCATAGTGTCTAGTTTTTCCCTTCAGCTTTTTCTTGATCCCCAGAACTCTTTATTTCATTTTCTCTTCAGTGATTTGTTGTTTTCCAGGGGCCTGCATTCCAGATCCTAGAAAGGCTATATTTTGCTGCCAGTGTGCACTTAACATTTTTAATCTCCCTAGTGAATTTTTCTTTTTGCTTCTTTTCAACTCTAGAATTTCTCTCTTTATAATTTTTTCTCTTTGTTGAGATGCCCATTTGTTCATGTATTATGTTCCTTATTTCCTTTCATTGTTCATCTTTACTTTCTGCTCTTCTAGTATCTTTAGATATTTTCAAATCATTGTATAATAGCTTCAATTTCTAGAGGGAATGATTACTGTCAATTTATTTAGTACTTGGAACTAGCCATACTTCCTCTTCCTTTGCATATAGTGTGGAGTTTTTGTTGCTTCTGTCAATGAAAAATGGATATTAGAATAATATAAAATTGTATTTTCCCCTTCTCTAGGGTTTGCTGATTGAAATATATATAATATATATATTTAAAAATATATATATTTTATATATATATATTTATTAGACTGTTGTAGTTCATTTGTTTAGTAAATTTTCTGAAAGTTTCCCAAGTATTTACATATGTGATACCTGAATCCTTTGTTTCTTAGATTGTATTCAACTAGGGTATTGACAGAGATACATTATCCTTGAATGTCATCAACTATAAAAAGCAACAAAATCAAAGAAACCAAAACCAAAACCTCTTCCGGTGTCCACAGGTTGGTGTCATGCTGCAACAGACTTGTGTTTAGTCAAGCTTGCACTGATTTCACAGAGGTCATATTGTTTTCTGGAGGTTCAACAGCTTAACTTGGGCAAGACCTTCTCAGCAAACAGCAACCACTAAAAGGGCAGTGCTGCCCTCAGCAAACAGAACAGATGGCTATAGAGAAAATTTAGGACTGGGCATACAATTTCCCACCTCCGCAAAGTCCAGTATTATCTACACACCTGCACTGACTATCCTTGGAATTTTGACCACAAACATGCCATCCAGATTCAGTGGGATTATAACCTTATCCCCAAGCCCTATATAAATTTAACTTCTCCTTTGACCAGCTGTTGATATATTGATGATCTCAGCTTGTCCGCACACAGATGGAATAAAGTCCCACCTCTTTTTGCTCACCTGTGTTTCTGGGTGATTTCAATGTGCTTTGCTAACACATTTTTTGGCTTGTTTTTCTTTGTTTCTGTGGGTGAATGAATAATAGGAGTATCATACTCTTAGTTTTCTGATCTTTACTTTCTTTTGTTTTAAGAAAATTAATGATTTCAGAGGAATAAAATATTTTCTTAAAATAGCACCTATGTATTTCTATTTTACATCTGAGTTTTCATTGTATAATTTGAATGTATTAGAAAACTACATATGGCCATTAGATAAATCATTCAAGTGTAGATAAATTTACTATAATAAGAGAAAATAGAAAGCCATTAAATTCATGAATTTCTTGTATTGACCTTGGTTTTTAGAACTAAGGGCCAGTCCTGAATTTTTAGCATTAATAATTAGCCTAGGGAGGCTGAGAGTTACTTCAATCCCTGAAATGTATTATTACTTAGTGGCCACTATGTTTATGAGTGATGATGGCTGAAGTGATTATTATACTTTGCCTTTACTGTGTGTCAACATATGAGTATACTTTATTCAGTTTTTAAAATGGTGTCATTTATAAGAGGGACTAAATTTAATTAAAACCCTCCTGTGGTATACTGTACTTAATTTACAAAAAAAGAGGAGCTCTCAGGTCCTTACTAAACCCATAGTTTGATTACACTTCTCTAACAATTCAGTGGTAAAACTTTTTTAAAATTATATAATACATTTCATAGGTGCCATGTGTAAGGATTAATCTGGCTGCTTTTAACCTAAACTAGTTTAAAACCTCTCATTTTCCCTTCATGAAGGAGACAGATGTTTGTGCATGTAAAGTGCTATAAAAATCTATTGTGAACCTTCATTTAGCATGATTTTAACAGTATACTAATAGAATCAATAAGTGCTCTTAGCCAAACATGACTGCAGATAAACCTAAAAGAAAATCCATACTTCATTCTGTATTTAAATTTAAGGCACTATTATACATATTACTGGCTTAATAAGATATATATAATATTATATATATTAGAAATAATTACTGGAAAATAGAAGCTTTTTGTGTCTTCATTTAAACCAGTCTACCTACCAGTGGACTGTTTTCAAATAGCTATTTAATTGTGAATATCATGAACTCGTTTTCCAAGTTGCTTACCAATTAATCAGAAATGATGTTACATAAGTTTCAAACTCTTATGATCACAAGTCATGATAAATATTTTCCGTAGATAAAGAATATATTGTACAAAAATAATAGCATATGCATATATTTAACATGCATAAACTTAAATATCAGGTTATTTTACTCATTAGTATTGGAATACCTTTTAAATTTCAGTGGTATTTAAAAAATTTCTCAAATTACTTTTGAAGCAAGTGAAAGAAAACATATCTTAAAATCAGTTTAGGTATTTAGCTGTTTGATCATTTAAAAGCCTTTGGGTAGGATTACTTAAATGACATATTTGTGTGTGTATATGTTATTGGAAAACAGCCTATGCATTCTTGTAGTTATGGGTACCAGGAAACTTAGTTCAGGAATCAGAATTGCTACTAAAAAGCATCATATTAAACTCTCTTGCACCCTCTGTTGTTATTTTTGGGGAATACTACACATACATTTCCATTATTGTATTGTCATCATAGTTATTTAAAATTTCTGATAAAATTAATACTTAACTTTATTGTACATAACCTCCAAATTAAATTAAATGGTAAAATAACTTGTTTGTAACTCTTAGTGTTTATTTTTTATGTTACAGATATGTTTTTATCATTTTACAGCTTAATTGAAAGATCAGGATATCTGTTTTCCTTTGATTTTTCCTAGTTACCAGTTTTAAACTCCCCAAATGTTTCACACAATGAATATCTCTACAGGATATATAGCATGTCATCTCTACAGTTTTCCAGAATTACAGATACTGTCATTCCTTTGTAAACCTTTCAATAGTTTTCTTCTAAAATAAGTCTCTAATCATCTGTACTAAAATTAAGAATTTATAACTGTAAGAACAGATGTTTTCATAAACATTTGCTATGATTAATTTCAACTAGGAGATTGAAGGAACAAAGCAGTTTTTCCTGCTTCAAAACTATATTGCATTTTTCCCATATAGCAAAATGTGAAATCTTTTCTCTAATACTGTCGATTTACTCCTCATTTGGTATGTTTTTTAGAAAGAAAAACTGCGTTTTTTCTTTGTTGCCATCGTTTGCACCTTGAAAATTACATTTCATGTGATATCTTCATTTGGTTAATAATTAAAAATGTAACAAAACCTTTGTAATATCTTATGATGATAAAAGCTGCCTGTTTCAGAAAAACATTTCTCATTTGAAGGATTTTCTGTTTGATCTGGTAAATATCAGCTTAAAGGAATAAGTATTCTGTTGGTGAAATTGTGTATATTTAAATACTGTTTTAAAGAGAAAGAGGCTCACATTTTTAATGTATAATATAGTACTTATTCTATGCAGATTATGGAATGTTTCACAGGAAATGCCTGCAAGCTGTTAAATAACATGTGTTAGAGCAAATTTTCATTTAGCAAGATAGAGACTAATTTTTCTTTCATCTTTTTCATTTATTATAGTGTTACAGATTTTTAAATAGAAAATGAAGTTTGTGCTGTCTCACCCATAGTTTCAAAGAATTAGCAACATATACCTAGCTAAGTTGATCTTAAACATTTAAGTTTTGTCAGTTGATTTCTTCTATAAATTGTCTCATTTTTAAGTGTGGTAAATCATTATAGTGTTAGCTAAGTTTAAAATAAAACACCTACATTATATTTTGAAAAAAAAGTGGAATTAAAAGTTCAAGAAATGGGCTGAGTCCAGTTCTCAGAATTCTGAACACTGTCAGAGCTGCAAAGATCCTGAAGAGAACACCAACATTCTTGACTAATGTGTAAGCTATATAATGTGTAAAAGATATGGTTGGCTGTCATGAAAATTACATTTCAGCTTTCAGTAACTGTTTAATAGGTAGTCTAATTATGTAACTGTACTACCTTAAGTACTGTACTCAATTTTATATCTAAACGGAAAGCTCCATAATTACCATTTGACTTAACCAAGACCACTGTGTTCTTTCCAGTGACACCTTAGATTGTTCAAAGGTTAAAAGTGTAAATTACAGTTGGATAAATTGTTAGATTATTAAGTTTTACATATTATAAAGATGAATATAACCTGATGTTTGGAAGTTACATTGTAGAAATTAGGAGTGTAAAATATAACAAAATTCTAGTCTTTTTAATTTATTTTGAAGAACAAATGGTGTATTTAATAGTAGTATACATTAGTATGGCTTTGTAAAAAGTATATTTCTAAAAATTAAGGTATTAAAATTTTGTCAGTAAGAATATGTATTTTAGTGTTTTAAAAGTTTTAGTAATTTTTATTTTTAGCATATAAATGATGTGTACATTTGTTCAAAATTTTGGAGGTTGTTTTTGTAAATATGCCATTTTCTTGAGAGAAAATAGCTTTTTTTCCTAAATGTTATTATATGAGACACAGCTGCCTTTTGATAATTTTTTTTCTCTCATGGTTTAAATTGCTGAAGTTATAGTAAGTGAAGCATAAAGTTGTGGGGGAAAAAATGTAGGGTATATTTAAAGTTCTTTAAAATGCATCCTCAATCACCCACCTCCCAACTCTGCTTTCTAATTTACCTCTCTGTCGAAGAAATTTCTAAGTAGTGGAAAAGTGTGAGCTCCAAAATCCTCCAGATCTGGTCTGAGCCACTCAGCTTTTTTTGTTTGTGCCAGGGATCAGGATGGGTGGTTATTCACAACAACAGTGACAAAATTGCATTTGTTTATAACATTAGCCTATAAGTAAGTGGCTTATAAGGTTTAGTTTTGTCTGTGATTCATAAGAAGAAACTGCCTGCATCATACTTTATTTGTTTCTCTTGGCTGTTACTTTGGTATTACTAGTATCATTTAGAAGTAATGGTTTTGCTTTATGTTTTGGCATCTAAATGAACTTTTTACCTAAAAGACTTAAGGTACAAAAGATAGTTTGCGAAGGTTTAAGAGAATATGTATGCTTTTTGATTATTTTATACCATAGAGCTGTCACACGGTAGATTTTTTTTTTTTTGCTAAAATGCTCAGTTTTGCAACCTACATTATTTCAATGCTTTCAATTTTTTTTCCAGGAGATTCAAATAAAAATGGAAGAAGAACAAATTCTATCTTAGACTCTGAAGGGACTTTTAATTCATATAGGTAGGTAATGAATACTCAAGTACATAATTTTATGAGATAATGTATAAGATACATGCACGTAATCTTAGATAACTAAGGAACTGCTACTTCTGCTTTTAAAATGTGACATTTTTAAAGAATATTGTGATGTGTGATTATATACTTAAGAGTTGAAGCAAATGTAATAGCCAAAATTTCATTAAATGGACTTACTGCAGATACCCATTGTTATGCTATAGTAGGGAAACTATATTAAGCTTCATTATAACCTTTCTTCTTGTTGTTTTTCTAGTATTTTTTTTTGTACTAAAATAAAGGCTTTCTGTTGTGTAAGTTTCCTGCTACCATAGAGTATACTGCTGAGGAGTGGCTAAGAGAGTTTAAAATTTAATTCATGGTTGAATTAAGTATTGTCTGTTAGCATTCTGTTTGGGCTGTTTAGCAAACAAAGCAGTTTGTTAATTAGTAATTTATATAAGGTTTTACTAGTTAACAGAAGATATATTTTATCTTATATTTTGTTAACATTCTCCTTATACTTCAGCTTTAATTTTGCTTAAGTAAATGTTTTCAAATTTAGTCCTTTTTAACAGATAAATCGAAAGAAAAAACATTAAAGTGTTCCCAGTAATACATGAAAATTCATATACTGAATGAAAATAGTATAAGAGCTCTACTGTTTTAGGAAAAAATGCAGATTCAGCATTGATAGAATTAGGGCTGGCAATTTAGATGATTGAAGAAATACTTCAGTTGGAGTATAGCGTTGTCCTTAGGATCAGTTCTAAAAATATAGGTACAAATTCTTCTTTTTTTTTGCGGCATCGGGGATTGAACTCATGACCTTGCGCTTGCCAGGCAGGTGCTTAGGCTGCTGAGCTAGATCCCCGGCCCTCAGTTCTAAAAATATATAGCAACACTAAAATATATGCAAGAACTCTTGCACACTTGGAAACTTATTTGATTATTGTTATCTCCTATTGTATATTAAATATAAAGGTTATGCTTATATTTTTATTTGTGTATATATTGTTTCCTTAACTAGAACTGTGTCATTTGTTTTTTCATATCCCAGCAGCTTTAACATTTAGAGAAGGACCTCATATAAAGGAGGTATTTAATAAGGATGTAGTAAAGTTTTAAAAATTAGTCTATATATTTGAGAAATGAAATAGTAATTGAAACACTTGACATCTTTATTTTATACTTGTTGGGACCTGTATAAATAATGACTCCTTTAAGTGTCACTGGTGCTACAAAAGGCTCATGTTCCCAATGTGTTCTAAAGGGTATTATCAGAGCAGTAAAGCTCATCTATTACCATGGTATTTTCATTGTACCCATCCTAGCTAATAAACTTTACAGTTCTCCAGGTCTTTTCTTCTAGTTCTCCAGTATGACACAAAGCTTGAAATTTGACATATTAAATATTAGGTAGAATCCTGCATCTTGAACATGTCACAGCTTATCACAACAACCAAAAAAAGTGAATATAAAAGATAGCTAAATAAATATTCATGACTTGGCACACGTAGCTGAGGAATGTTAATATGTTCCTATACGTGAAATCTATGATAGTAATATGCTTATTAAATATAAAAACCAAGGCAAGAGGGAAATATATTTGAAAGCAAGGAAAATTCTAAAATATATGTACAAAGCTTTTTGAAAATTACATTTTACAACTATATTTTAGCTAATTGTAGTATTAGATACAGCATAATATTAAGAATGTTTTAATGTGAAGACAGAGTATTATCTTGTAGTTTATTTGTCCTTGAATAGTTTGCAGATTAAAGTATCTTAGCATTATCGAATTACTTTTTTTGTTTTTTTTTTTTTTTGTACCAGGGTTCAAACTCATGACCTCATGGTTACCAGGCAAGCACTTGAGCCGCTGAGCTAAATCCCAGGCCCCTGAATAATTGTATTTTGAAAATGAACTCTTTTGTTTTTCTTTCTTTTGTGGCACCAGGGATCATACTCATGACCTCACACTTGCCAGGCAGGTGCTTAGGCTGCTGAGCTAAATCCCTGGCCCTGAAAATGAACTCTTAATACATCTTTTTACACAATGAATACGTTAACAATCTATCTATCTATCTACCTATCTATCTATCTTTCTTTCTTTCTTTCTTTCTTTTTCTTTCTCTTTCTTTTTTTTTTTTTTTTTTTTTTTTTTTTTTTTTTTTTTTTTTTTTTTTTTTTTTGTCTTTTTGAGACAGGATCTCATTGTGCCGTTCAGGTTGGCCTTGGGCTCACTTTGTAGCCCAGGCAGGTCTTGAACTTGCAACAATTCTTCTGCCTCAGCCTCCTGAGTGCTGGGATTACAGGAGTACACCACCACACCCAGCCTAACAAAATATTTTTAACCAATGCTTATCACTGTTGTAATGTTAGGAGATATTAATTTATTATTATAATTAAAAGGCAAGATAAAAGTGAGCTTTTTAATAGATAGGCTAGTGCTGCTATTAAATAGTATTATAGTATTTAAAGTGTGAAATGAATATTTTTCAATTTAGTAGGCAGTAGCGCTTATAATTAGCTTACTTGTGAATTTGATACTGGTTAAATGTAGAATTCATAGAAGCAGAACTCTAGGGTATATTTTCATATTAAGGTTAACTGAAGAAAAACCGAATTATTGTAGTATCACATTAAAATGACAACAGAATTGTCAGTAAAATTTACTTTTGAAAATGAAAATTATTTCTCTGTTATCATTGTGACATTGTTAAACTAACTAGAAATAGATTATCAGAAAAATGAACATCTTCCAGCCCTCGGACATTCATAATTCTTTTGTGTAGCATTTCTACCTTTGTTTTAAACTGTTTCAGAAATCAAATCTTCTTTATACTTCAGCAATTCAAATCTTACATCTTGTACTGGCATACCAAGGTATATCTGTTTGAGTCCAGGGTGAATACTACTGGCTTTACTCTCTCATCTATAAAATGGGTACTGTAATTAAATATATCTTGTACTTCTAAGCCTTTTCTTTTCCACAACTTTTTAAAAGACTGGGATAAAGTGTGTTAAATAAAGCTTTTTGAAAATCTAAACACAAAGTCGTTATTCTATGTCACCCCATGTAAACCGGTAACTTTGTTTCCTCATTGTTCATCATTAAATGTATGTATCCTTTTGTAGCATATAATGAAGTCTTACTAACGTGAGTTCAGTCTTGAATTGGCATCTAAATCTACATTCTTTCTGTTATTTACATTATTGTCATATTAGATTGTCAAATTTCAAGAAGGGATATTTCTCTGGATGTTTGTTTTCAAATATAATATCTAAGTATAGTACGTCAGCTGAAATTCAGATTCCAAATATGTGGAAGACTTGGGCCAAGTTTGAGCTTCCTTTTCTTAACCTTTGAAGTAAAGATAATAAAATACAGCTGATAGGGTTATTTTAATAAGATAAAATCATACGATAAATACTGAATAAATAATGGTCGTTTTCATGATCTAGTCAGTGTTATAATCATCAGTGTCACCATAATTAACCTTTTGGTGTTGTAGAAATTTTTTATAGTGCTCTAATGTAGAGGTGCCAAAAGGAAGCAGGAAAAATGTCTTATAGAAGAAAAAATAATTTGTTAGCAGAAAAGGAGCTTAAAGCTTAAAAACAAGCTTAACTGGAGACTTGAAACTCTCTCTGGTAAAGTATTCCACGTTGCCTTTGTATAACAGATTTGCACACCTAGTAAAGTTGAAGGAAAGATAGTTTATTAGTAAATTCAGAGATAGCTAGAACTTTTAGCAAGTAAGCTTTGAAATTTAAAGTCAGTTGACCCTTCACTATAGCTTTATGTGACTAAATGCTCGTGTACATATATTTTTTAATAGCTTTGGAGGTTTTACTTTGGATTTATTTTTGATTTAGATAGGGCACAAGAGTATTTAACTCATAAGGCATCAGTATGATTATTATGATGCCTGAGTAATACAGCAAATCTCATTTTCAAAGTTTTGGTTAAAATTTGACTGTAAATCTACTAAGTAATTTGCAGATAATGCATTAAGATGGAATATTTATAAGATTGAGACGGTATTGGTTCTATGAAATATATCTTGTACTTCTAAGACTAGTGTTAATGTTTTCTGTCAAATGATGAACTTTCTTTCTTAATTACTAAATTTAGAGAACCTTGCTGGTTATGAAGAAGAGCAATACTTTCCTGATAATCAGTTTGCATAGAAATTTAACTTAATGGTGATAGCAAAGGGCTACATGGTAAAAGGAGTATTCTTTCTCTACCACTCCCTTCCCCTTCCCAAGGGCAGCTGACCTTCTCGCCAAAAGAGGCAAACCTCTTGCCAGCACATATGACTACAGACTATTACATTAATCTGTTTAGCTGTAGTACCAGCTGCTTCCATGTTTTTAATTATCTTATTAGATGGTATAACAGTGACCTATGAAATAAATTGAAGGTGAACATTTCAAATCTTTCCTTTTATTAGTTTATGTTTATGAGTATCTTTTTGATCAACTGATTTCAACTTTCTACAAAAGTTCACAAGAAATCTACATATTGCTTTTTAAAAGAGATTTTTAAAGTATAATATTGTAATTTCCCATATAGAAAATAACTTTTATTTTTATTTTTGCCTTTATTGATGAGTCACAGGTTGTGTAGATAGCCAAAATTTCATGGCAGATTTGGCTTACTAGTCAGTTTAGTTAACAAAACTGAGACCAGTTATTTGGCATTCTCCTAGAAACTCAAAATACTGCTTAATTTTCACATATTATCTTGGCATTGTATAAATAGCATGGGATACAATCATATCATTTTAGGTTGTTTTAAAATAAATTTATACATTTCACTGATTTCTTAGAGTCTACATATATACTAGTAAATGTTCTAGTTTACTTAATTTTTCTAATATAATTTCACATGGCTCCATTTATGAGTATATTTTTCTAAGCTGTGCTATTAGGAAAAATGTACTGTCTTTTGAATTTTGACACTTGGATAATTTTCAAAAACAATGTTGATTTCAAGAGACACCTAAAATAATAAAAACCAAGGGTTGTTCCGTTACATGTCATTGCCACTAAAGATTGTAATAATTTAGGATCCCTGGTGTTGAATTAGAAAACAGAAGTTACTTGAATACAAAGAAGATTGCAATATACTTCTGTGTGTCTGTTTTGTTAATAAATTCTACAGCCGGGATAGTGAGGTGACTTAAGAAAGTGTAAGGATTTGAATATTTGGAAAGGATAGTTTTTTTTTGTCTTTTTGAGACAGGGTCTCGCTATGCAGTTGAGGCTGGCATTGGGCTCACTTTGTAGCCCAGGCTGGTCTCTGACTTACAAGGATCCTCCTGCCTCAGCCTCCCAAGTACATTTTATTTAGTTTTATTTTAAAGAGACACATTTTATTTTTAAGAAAAATTTTCATACTTACTTTTTCTCTAAAGAAATACTATATATTATATTTAAAAAACTTTTATTGAAGAAATAAAGGGAACATTTCCCTTTTATAGTAATATTTTATCACTTTAGAGAAGACAAAGGTACTTGTCTCCCAGTTCATAATTTCTGATTTCTTAATACAGAGTAGAGCTCCCAAAGTTGCTTCTTTTTCTCTACATGGTATGTTTTATAGTTCACCAGTCAAAGCTACTTAAGTTGGTAAGTTATTTTTTAAAAGTTACAATATATTTAGCTTTTTCATCTAAAAGTTAAATCTTTTGCTGAACATGAAAAAAATACACTCATTTCAAATACTATATTTTAAAAATTAAGCTTCAAGTTTTAATGCATTTTATTTTTTGCAATCAGATTTTATTGGTACATTTTAAATATGCATAAATATCACATTCATCATAGAGAATTTGTACCTGTATGTGATACAACTTTTTTCCCATTCCTCTACCCTCCCTTCAGCTCCTCCCTTCTCCATTTATAAAAGCTTTATTCACCATTTTTTCCTTCATTTCTCTTTTTTTTTCGCTTTTCCCTTCTTTCTTTCCCCTCTTTCTTCCCTCCCTAGTTGAACATTTTCTTCCTATTTCACAATACTTATACATTTTGGTCCTTATTTATACTTTGGTTTCTCAGACCAGAGAAACTATGCAGTATTGCATGTGTCCAATTTATTCACTTAAGAGTATGGTCTCAAGGTGCATCCATTTACCTAGAAATGGCTCAAGCTTATCCTTCTGCATGGCAGGGTAATACTCTGTTGTATTAAAAAAAATCTTATTTATCCATTCACCAGTTGATGGGCATTTGGGCTGTTTCCAAGATTTAGCTATTACAAACTGTGCAGCTGTCAACATAGGTGTGCATATATCACTGTTATTATACTTCTAATTCTTTTGGGAAAATACCAAGAAGGGAAATATCTGGGTCAAATGGAACTTCTTACCCTAGTTTTTTAAGGAATTTCCACATTGATTTCCATGTAATCAATATCTTGGGAACATTTATAAAATTTACCGTAATACATTTGTAACTAAGGTTGTATAGCTTATTGAAATAACAATGGAACAGAGTTCAAAATAGTAGAAGGGTAAGCAAAAGCCTACTCCCCTTAGAATGATATAATTTTGTTGATTTATTTTTAAGAAAATAAGATCATCAGAATTAATTTATTTGCTTCAGACCAACTTGGATTTGCTGCCCCTCTCCCCAATCATCTCATCTGTAATTTTAAAGCCTTGCCATTTTAATTACTTTTATTGTAGTTTTATAGTTTATTTAGTAAATACGAGATGAAAATGAAGTACATTTTCTTTCCTGATTCCTAGCATACTGCCTTTGTGATTTTATTGTCTATAATTTGCCTATAGGTTGTTGTGAATTTATGAAATTATATGATACAAACTATAAATTCTTAATTGATTTAGGTACTAACTTTAGGGAAAAAAAACATATAAATGAGACAGAACAAAATTTACATCTTATGCTCAACTACTGTGTGTTCTTCAGAAAGGTAATTAACATTTCTGGTTCCCATTACCTCCTCTGTAAAATGAATTGTTAGCAGCAACTACATCATAGAGGTATAGTGAACATACCTATGAAGTGTATGAACCAACTGGTCTAGTCACCTAACACTTGGAAGGTAACAAATAGTTATTTCACTTTTAATTTCCATTTCTAATTTCCTTTATGTTTTAATCAACTCTTTCACTTGGAAAGTTGACCTTTGCCTCAGAAAAGTTGATAAAAACTTTATAGTTCAAAAGTGGCAATAAATGAGTATTTCAAGAATGAGATTTACCTAAAGTTATCAAAACAATGTATAGGAACAATTTTTATATAGTCTATTTTAATATTTAACCTCACAGTCTTATTATCATACTTGCTTCTTTCATGTTTCCATATTTGTTCAAGAACCACTAAATCTTTAAATGATAATTTCACAGAGCTTAAAATGTGTAACCTTTTTTTTTTTTCCCGGAAAGCAAAGTCAGACAATTATCTTAAATTCTTCTCTCCAAGGTAAAGCCACCTAAGAAGAGGGGAAAGAATGACATTTGAATGATTAATCTTCTTGAAATAATATTAGTGTTTTTATGATAGTGGAACTGGTCAGTGTCTGTGCCTATCTGTAATTTTTAACCTCTGTGAACTAATTATTGATCAGTTTAGGCTCTGAAAATGTCTTTTCATTTTAAAAAATTAACGTGTTTGTATTTACAGCCATAAGTTGATAGCCCATACTTGCTTGAACATACGTTTTTACTGTTTCAGTTCCTTTCCTTCAGAAACCCTTTTAAGCCCTTTTTATTATCTATTGCCAGGCTTAAGGGGAAGAATTTTGCATGTTTGTTTATTTACGTAGTCAGCTCTACCCTGCTTCATCCAAGGCTCTGTAAATACTTATCTTTGAAAAGAGAGGCATTCATTTGAATTATGAAGAAAAGCCACTCTGAGTTACTCAGCATTGAGAGTCTTTTCCCTTGGACATATCTGTGTTTTCACTAGTGTTCCCAGTTGAAATGCCTGCTGTCAGATCTGTGGGTCATTGTAATATATATTAACATGATGTACTGTTTAGTTATGGTGGTAAAATATATAAGATTAATTAAATATTTGGTTGGTAATATTGAATTGTTTTAGTAGAGCTATAATGTGGAAAACTACATAAAACTAGAGTTCAAAAGTGGAAAGTTATAAACCTTTGAAAAATTTCACAGATTTTTAAAATTTATTGGTCTGCTTTATAGTCATATAGTTAGCACTAGTAATAGTTTCTGATTTTTTATTTCATGGGCAATTTCTAAGAATCAGAGATACGGTTTAGGGGAGAAATTTTCACAGAATGTTTTGTAGAAGTTGATATTTAATAGTTTCATTTTTCATATCAGAATTCTTTGCCTTTGAGGGATAAGTGGCAGTAGCTACTAATTCTGTTCTTGTTTTTTGTTTTTTTAATTTTTAATCCAGAGTTTTTATAAGTGCTTTTTTAATATTTGTATACACACACGCGCACTCTTGATTTCAATTTTTTAAAATGTGCTTTTAGGTCTTAAGGTTCTCTTAAGCACAAAGCTCTACTATATTAGTACTAAACACAGACTTACAGATTTTGTTCAGTCCTCTATACTAAGTTTACAGGCTTCATGGTCTCTGCTGTTGTTTGACTGCCCCTTCCCCAACCTTTGCACAGGACTACATTCAGTCTCGTTTTCTTGTGTGGGGGTGCGTGTGTGTGTGTGTGGTGAAGAAAGCTAGCATATTTTTATATTTTTAATCATTCTAAATATTTTAACTGTACATTCAGTGCAGACAAGTCAGTATGCTAAACCTCCAACACCAGAAGAGAAATTAAATACTGACCCTGTTCTTGGGACACTCATGATCTAAAAGGAGAGACAAATGTTAAGTATTTAGAATAGATGATGGCTGGTGTAATAATAGAGGCATTTATCAAGAACTCTGAGAAGACTAAATGTGTTGACTAAAATAAAGCGTTAGGGGGGTGGGTAGAAGTTTTGTCATTAGGCATCCTAGGGGGACAAGAGTTTTCTGGGAGTGAACAATATGAACAAAAACCAAATCTTCTTTTTCTGGTCTTTAGCAGTGCATTCTCGTGATTTCTTTTGCAGTATTAGAATGGGTAGATTAGATTGGACTTAGTTTGTAACAAAATTATGCCATTAGACAGCTCATGTGACCTAGAAAACATAGATATTTAGGTGTATCTATTTCATATGTGACTATTCTCATGAATGCTATTTTGACTTAAAATTTAGCATAGCATGGATGTTTTGAGGTGTTTCAATCATCAAAAAGTTTACCTGAGTTGAAAATGTGAATCTTTGAATTAAAATTATAAACTATTGGATAGTTATTGCAATTGAAAATGATTATTACATGTCTAGAGATATAAAGAAAGTTAATAAAGCAGGTATGGAATAAAATAGCCTGATAATGAGAGAAAATTTGAAATTGAAAACATGTCCTATTATTATCTTGAACATGTGGATGAAATTTTAATTCCATGGGTACAGATGCAACATTCTGATATATAGAAGTAATTTGGCCTGGTTGACATACTCTCAAAAGAATTTCAAAATCTGTATTTCAGTCTACTTGGTTCAGATTAGGAAACTAATTCAGATGACACATCTAAGTCTCTTGTCCCATTGAAAACCAGAGTAATTGAGCATTCTTAACTCTGATTCCAATTTTTTTAAAAATGTGCTTTTGGGTCTTAAACTTCTTTTGAACCACAGACCTTTACATATTAGAACTACACACAGACTTCTTAGATTTGGTTTAGTCCTAACAAGTTCAGTTTCCATGGTCACCACTGTTGTTTGTCTGCCCCTCCCCCAACTTTAGCACAAGATCACATTCAGTCTCTTTCTCTCCCTTGTGTACTATGTAGCTGGAACAGGGACCATTTTTTTTGTATGAGAAATTTGGAAGAGAGTGGGAGGTACAGGGATAGATAATGTCATACTTTCCATCTGTATTTCTTCTGTGCCACCTGGCTGCTGATGGACCTTAGGAAAGAAAATTTATTTTCCTGCCCTAAATCCCTAGATGCCATTTCTAACTATAATATTTTAAGAGGCTTGATAGGAAAATGGTAATTTTCTTTTGGTGCTAATTTCAGTTTTATAGTAGTTTTTTATATAACGACTTTATTGGAACATCTCTTCGGTTCATTTAAAGTAATCTGGTCATATAATGTTTTGTGGCATCCATTTAGGGCGATCTAAAGTATTGAGTCTGTGGATAACAGAATAGCAAGTACAAGATACCAATAGATATTTTTATAAAGACTAGATTTGGGTTCTGCTGAGTTAGGTGAACTTTAAATAATGTAAAATTTTAGCAGTCGAGGATACTTATGCTTAACCCAGCACATTTTATAAACATAATTTAATTTGGGCAAGGAGATCATGAGAAAATGGTTAGTCTTCCACTGCATTTTGGGGCAACTGTTTTAATTTAGTAATAAAAATACTACTCTCACTGGTGTTATGGCCTACATGATAAACAAAAGTAGGGATTCACATTAGGTCTCTACACCCTTGATTCTTTCCTGCTAGATCAAGTGATGTAATGTCTCCCTGTCTTAGTTTCTTATCCCTGGGACTTGATACCTGGTACCCACACTTAAAGGAGGAGAGGTTTATTTTGGCTCACATTTTAGAAGTTTCAGTCTTTGGGTGGTCAGGCAGGCAATGCAAGGCCCTAGGCAAAAGAAAGTGGCTTACTTTAGGGCATACAGGAAGCAGTCAAGGAAGAATCTTGGAAGGGAGATTGTGGTGGGCCCTTCCAGGCCACACCCACAAACCAGACCCTGCCTCCAAACAGCCAGTCACCTGTACTGCCTCATAATCTAAGCACCTTTGAAAAACCCTGGCTTGACCACCTGAGCTACTAAGGGACATTAAGAAAAAGGTCCCTCCTTTCCTTTGGTTATATGTTAACACACCAGTTACTTAGAGGTCCAATTCCAGTAGGTTCAGTGAACTAGAATACAATCAAAATTCGAAATAAGAGTGAAATATTAGAATGGCCCAAAAATTTGTTAAAGTGTGGTTAGTCATAAAAGAGCCCTACCTTTTTTTAAATCTTCTTCCACTTATTCCTATTTCTCAGCCCCTTTTCTTTTACTTGAAAAATATCATAGTTTAGGAAATTGAAGTAGGTTAAATGTAAAATTTAATTTGTTGTCTTTATTTTTTTTTAAAGACAAACCAAGCAAATGACAGAGGGGTACTAATTTGAGATGTCTAAAAGCTAATGTATAGCTTTATATACTCTTCTAACGTGTAGCTTTGTATATTCTAATGTATACTCTTCCCTTTCCCTTTCTACTCTCTAAGACCTCCAGTTCATGTGTGAAGTTGCAGATAGTACTGAACTCTATACTTAAAATGCCTTTTCCATCTTAAATAAACACTTACAATATACACTGTGGCAATAACTTTTGCAGGTTGAGGCACTACAGTAAAACTAACATGAATTTCATTTTCCTTCACAGATGAAAGATTTCTGCTTCCTGTAGATCAACTTCAGCATATGATTTTTTTCCTTTCCTTATTAAGCTGATAAATTTTACCTTTTTACTTAAAGGAAGTACTTCATAGTTTCTGCTTGGCATATCCAAACTGCCAACATTACTAACTGAAATATTTTGCAGTCATTATTAAGTAAAACAAGGGTTACTTGAACACAAGCATTGCATACCAAGACACTTAATCTGCTAAGCAAGAGGGATACTAAATGACTAAGAGGCATATGACATAGCATAGATGTGCTAAACAGAGGGATGCTGCATGTATTGCACAGCATAGAGTAGGATTTTGTGAGATTTTATCATGCTAGTCATAATGGCACACAATTTAAAACTTGGAATTGTTTAATTTGGGTCTTTTCCGTTTAATATTTTTAGATTGCTGGTGGACTGGATAACTAAAACCACAGAAAGCACAATTGCAGATAAGGGGAGGTGACTGTACAATTTTCAATGAATTGGTGATAGTCTGCAAAAATAGACATGAAAGAATTGGGTAAGATGGTGCACACGTGTAATCCCAGCATTATACGAAGCTGAGTCAGGAAGATTGTAAGTTTGAACCCAGCTTGGGAAATTCAACAATATAGCAAAACCCTGTGTCAAATTAAAAATAAAAACACTAGGGATATAGCTTAGTGTGGTGTTCCTTGGATTCAGTACTGGTGGGGGGAAGCATGAAAGAAATGCCACTAAAACCTGAATGGAGAACTATAAACCAAAGCACTTTGTTAGTTAATGTAGGGGCAGATAGCCTTGCATTTTCCATGTGTGCCTCATTTTGACAGAAAGACTTTTAAGTCTTAGGAATGTTTGGGTCTCAACATGTTGTGTATATGACATGTATTCATCATACCATGTAGTGAAGTATTATTGTATTCAAGCATGATTTTGAAAATACAAGTTTTTCCAACTCTCCGTTCTTTGCTCCCTCCCTGGCATTGCAGCAAATCCAACCCAGGGGCATGCAGCTGAGCCACACCCCCAGGTTCATGAGATTTTTCTTTATAAATATATGGTTGAGAAACCCTATTCTGAAAATCCAAAACTTAAAATGCTCCAGAATCTGAAACTCTTTTGAGCACTAATCATACAAAATAGTTTGGTTTTGATAGTATTTCAAATTTGGAATTTTCTGATTGAGAAGGTCAACCTCAAAGTCTATACAAATATTTCAGAATCCAAAATCTGAATCTTTCTGGTCCCAAACATTTCAGATAAGACATATTCAACCTGTAATTGAGTGAGATTTTCTAGTAGCCTTTAGGGTAGGAATTTCTTTATCTTTTCAGAAGTCCATATGAAATTCTCTTCCTAGTTAACATTACTCCAAATAAATAAAGTTCATTGACTTTAAACTAAAGCTTACCACATCACCCATTTATTTCCATTTTTAATGCTCTTTTCTTAGTTCTATTAGCCAGCCTGTTGCTCTGTGTTGTAATGTTAGGCTCACAATCCAAATATTAGTCTAATTCTTTGGTAAATTAATAAAAGTAACACTGTCATCCATAAGGATTTGCTATCACAACTCACATATGTATGTAAGAAGCATGAGGTGGGAGGGCGAAAGAGTGAGGGGGGGTGGTAATGGAAGAAACACAGGGAGAGGTAATGAGATGGAGAGGAGAAAGAAAAATTATTACATTCATATTTTACAGTTACTTTAGTAGCAGTATGCATTTAATAATTATGCACTGTTTTACAATCTCCTGAAATTACTTTCATTTATTTAACTACATGTATTATTTAATATTTAAAGTTTGTTTTCTTTTTCCAATTACACTATGTATGAATATATATTAAGTGTGTATTTATCTTGAAACTCCTTGTACCTTTGTGATTATTTTAAAATAAAATGTCTATAAGAATGATATCTTTAAAGTATTTTGAGTTGTGCTGTCCAGTACAGAAACTATTAGCCACATGAAGCTATTTAACTTGAGATTTAAGTTAAAATAAAATACATGGTTGTTCAGCTGCACTAGCCATATATCTACTGCTTAGGAGCTATATGTGATTAACGGTTATGTAGTCAGATGTAGAACATTGCTATCGTATCAGTGAGTTCCGTTGGATAGTGCCAGTCTAGAGGTTGTCAAGTGAGTGATGGGTTCAGTTAAAATATAGTCCATTTTAATCTTTTCCAGAGAAAGTACTTATTTCAAACATACATGTATTTCTATTTATGTAATTCCTTATAAATCAGCCCACTCTTATAAAACAAACTTTAATAGATAGGGTTACCTTTTAATTAGGATATCAGATTTTACTAAATAAATAGCTGTTTCTAGAATCCTGGAAAATGTGTTCTCAATTTTTAAAGTATTTCCTTTAGAATATTGCTTGCATTACAGACTATGTGGCAAATTCTTTATTATGTTTTAAAATTTGACGATCAAGTCCATACCAGTAATCACAAATATCAAGGTAAAAATGGAGTGAGCATGGAAAAATGATGAAAGAAGTCTGCAGCAAGAAGTCTCAAAGAGGATTTCATGCCTTATTAATTATATAAAAAAAAGGCATATGAAATTATTCACTACAGATAATTTCACAGAGATTGATACAGAATCCTTTTCTCACCTCATTTCTAATGTTGCTTCTTTGAGTAAGTAATATAGTGACTTATTATATGTTTATTTTTATGAAATTAAAGTTTTTACTAAATTAAAAACCTTTTATGATAGAAGTTTTCTCATTTCCTTCCTAAAACTATGACTATTTGAGTTAGCCTGTTTTTAATATGCCCCTCAATTTAAAGACTCCTAA
This sequence comes from Cuniculus paca, assembly GCA_004365215.1. NCBI lineage: Eukaryota > Metazoa > Chordata > Mammalia > Rodentia > Cuniculidae > Cuniculus > Cuniculus paca. The sequence goes on along the minus strand of RJWT010005881.1, from coordinate 6,045 downwards.
ACACTGTTTTGAAGACAATAATATATTCTTGAATGCTACACATTAATGGTCGTCAACTGTTTCTTAAATCTTTTCTTTGTATTCATGTGGATATTATTAAGATGGAGGCTCAAGATTTCCCAATTGATAGTTCAAATCTGAATCAAAACACTATTTTAAATTAATTTTAGGAAATTTCCAAGCATTGAACTCTTCTTTCACTGTTTCAGTGAAGTTTCAGCATAGGAAAACATATTTTACTTAGATGTATAAAGAAATTCATTTTAAGCTTGTGGGTAATTGTACATTCTGTTTTTATATGTATTTGTAAGTGATACGATGTGATGTTTCATTATAGAGGGGAAAAAGGTTTAAAAGTAAGTTTCAAAAATTTCTGTTGCAGGAAAGAAAAAAGCCAGTACAGTTTCTAATTGCCTTTTAGAGACACTGAGTTCCCTCATTACCTGTGATTTAAGCTAAAAATGAGGTAATTATAGATAACATCAGTGTTTATCTGGTTGATCTTGGCACCTGCAGTCCTAATGTTGTAGCTTACCCATATCTGGTTCCACACTTTACAGTCTGGTGCTGACATACCTAATTTACACTTCTCATATTTCCATTGATTTTAAGTTAGATGTTCCTTGTTCTGTTTGAATAGTATTTTCAAAATCATACCTTTAAAATGATATTATGTAGAATATTCGAATTATAGTACAGTCCTTTCACTGATAGAACTCTTCCACTAATATTTCTGTAAAGATTAGAAACAGATTTAAAATTTTTAATTTTCCATTTGCATTTGATAACACAAATGTGATCATAATTATACAGTAATTTTCAAATATCAGAATGAACTTTAAAATTATAAAATTGTATGAAGATTTTTATATTAAGTTCAGCTTTTTTACTTTATATTTCCTCAGTGTCACATATTCTACCCCTCTAACTGAACTAGTCTTCCTTAAAGGGAGTCTTCATCCTACCCTGGCTTTTTTCTGTTACCTCTCAATTCTGTTCACAGTAAGGTGAACGGTGTTGACTGGCAGACCTTGTAAACTACATAGCCTTTTCTGAGAGTTCCCTCTGTTACATTGCCCTCTCACTCTACCTCCCAGAACCAAGAAGCATGTCTTCTCGCTCTGTTTTTTCACTTTACGATTTGCACCTCACCATGATAATAATTCCTTCTCTTATCCACTTAGAGATTTTTAATATCAACAGACACCAAAGTGTCTCTCCTTGTCTAAGTATTAGAGCTCTTCAATACTGTACTACATCATACATAATCTCCATCGTTGGAGTTGTTTGGGTTTCCTAAAATGCTACCGTAGAGACATTGTTCCCTGAAACAATGGGGTAGAAACAGTCATATAAAATATACAGAGTAGCATAGTTGTGGTGGAACATGCCTATAATCCCAGTACTTTGGGAGGCTAAAGCAAGAGGATTTCAAGTTCAAATCCTACCTGGACAACCTAGTAAGAATCTTTCTCAAAATAAAAAAAAGAGAAAAAAGAAGAAAAAAGACTGGGGATGTAGCTCTTTATGAAGGCCTGCATTCATTCCCTAGCAACCTCCCCCCAGTACACACATGAGTATACACACAGAATATAAAATTTTCTTTAGTATATCACCATTTGGAACAATAATTCAAAATTTTTCTAGTCCCAAATTAGTATATAATATAGATATTTATACATAAATTAGGTTACAACACAATTAAATTTAGAGCTATGGAAGGGAAACAGATGAAAAAAGAATTAAGATGTGTTATATACGTGTACCAAATCCCCATGATGAATGTAATTATAATGTACTGCAAGCATGTACTAATAAATTTAGATGTATTAACTTTTTTTAATCAGTTTTATGTGGTATATGATTGGAAAATACTACATTAAAATACGTAATTAGAAAAAGATACCTTTATAATCATCAGCTGTATTTAATCACTGCATATTCAAATTGATTTCCATGTCAAACAAACAAACCATTGCAGGAGGCTAAACTTTCTTAGCATATCTTACTAGAGAGAATTGCCGCTACAAAAATTGGTTTTGTTTTTGAGGCATGATTGCTACACTCATGACCATTGTTAATGTCACAATATTCTCTTCTGATGAACAAAAGGATAGTAGGCTCAAAATTCTTTTCAACATAGTGCGTGCAAGACAATCAATATTAACCTGTTCACAGTGGCATAAGAAATGAAATTTACCTGTCCTTTGCACCTCTGTTTAGATGTAAGTTGTTTTCAGGGACCCAGTGCCTGCAAGGTAGAGCAGTTACCACGAGGTGGCACTAGTGCTTTTAAATGGGAGTCTTAAAAGGCCCAGGTCTCTTGATCAGTTGCAAGGCTTTGGTATACTAAATGTACTAGGTTGTTCTTAACTCCTTGTAGAAGCAGTTGTTAACGTATCTTCTTAGCCTAATTGTTGGAAACTTATCTGTGTATCCTTAAATTTGATAGTCACAAACTGACAATCTCAGGAAGAAAGCAAGGACATGTATCTGTCCTGCCTTATTACATTAGGTCACTTTGGTGTTGATGTTGTCTTCCATATTATTCTAGAAAGGTGCTTCTCCTAATTCTCATTCCTTTTTTCTCCTGAAAGTAATTTATTCTTTCTGGACTTTAGTTTCTTCATTCATAACCAGGAGTTAAAAATACCTTAAAAGGATTGTGGTAGAGGTTAAAAGTGATTTACCTATAGTGTCATAAATGGACTTTTTAAATATTTATTGTCATCATCATCATATTTTTGCCATTCAGTCTGTATGTATTCTATCACTGACTTTTCACTATTCCCTGTTCTTTTCCCATGTCATCCTCCAAGATCAGGGAGAGGTCTACTATTCATATTTATGACTGGGGAAAAAAAAAAACTTTGATTTTAGTCTGGTTCAGTAGAAGCACTAAACTGTTCAACAATTTCCTTCTGGAGTTTCTTTACCCGCTCAGAGCTCATTTTTTTTAAAGGTAGGTCACACTAAGTAGTTTAGGCTGACCTTGAACTTTTAGCAGTCTTCCTCCCTCAGCCTCATGAGTGTTGGAATTACAGGTGTGAGCCACTACACCCAGGCATCAGAGCTCAATTCTTAAAGAGTAGGATATCAGCACCTGTGATACTAGTTATTTTATATCTTGACAGTTAATTTTTAAAGTATAAAACCATTTCTCCCTTCACTGAATTACTGTATTACTTTACAATAATCATATTATTCATTTACACTTTCACCCACTCTTTTAACTTTTCAATTTAAAAAAATGTTTGTTACTCCACCCAACAGAGTACACATTCCCAGAACAGCACATAGAAATTTCTCCAAAATAGACTACATACTAGCCAATAAAGCGTGCTTAACGTAAATTCAAAAAAAATCAGAATTATCCCATACATAATATCAAATCATGGGACAATAAAATTAGAACTCAGTGGCAGAAGAAACCACAGAAATTATGGGTTTCTACCCATGGAAATGAATACACTGTTAAGTAAACAGAAGAAATTGGAACATTTCCAGAATGAAAGGATAATGCCAGTATAACATACCAGAACGTATGGGAGCCAATGAAAGCAGTCCTAAGGGGGAAGTTTATAGCTCTGAGTGCCCTTATCAGAAAAACTGAGTGAACTCAAATAAGTAACCTAATGATACATTTCAACATCTTAGAACAATCCAAAGCCAAAGCTAGTAGGAATCCAAAGAAGGAAATAATAAAGATCAGAGCAGAAATTAATGAAATTGAGAATTGTTACTGCTTATATCTAGATGGCCTCTCAAGACTGTATGCAGTTTTAGGAAGGGCTGTTCAGAGGTGGTTGGATCTAGGGTGTGTGATCCTGAGATTAAGGGTGTGTGATTACTGAATTAGTTCACTGATTTGTTTGGCATAGTTCTGCATGTGAACAGTGAGAAGACCCATCCTGGATATGGGTGGTACCATTTGAAGGACAGGTAGCCAGGAAGGGATAAAAGGTAAAAGCAAGGGTTCTGCTGCTACTGCTGCTTTTTTGCTATTTTGTTGCTTTGCTGCCTTCTGACTGCCCTGAACTGTTTCCCCTCTGCCATGCCCCTCTGCAGTGCCACCCTGCCATGGAACCAGCCATCTATGAATTGAAACCTCTATAAACTGTAAGCTATAGTAAACCTTTCACTTTGTGTTGCAGATATTTTGTCTCAGCAATGAGAAGAGTAACTAAGATAAGAATGAAAAAAAAAATCAATGCATCCAAAATTCACTTCTTCCAAGGAAAGAAAGAAAGAATACCCTTAGCCCATCATGCTTTTAAAAAAGGGAAATACTCAGATTATGGCAGTTAGAAATTTAACAGGTAAAATCACAATAGTCACTGCCAAAATCCAGAAGATTGTCAACAAATATTTTGAAAACCTATACTCCAGTAAATTAGAGAATGCAGAAAAATTGGATGGAATCCTAAATATGGATTACCAAAACTGAGCCAAGAATATATAAAAATTCAGAACATTCCAGTAGTAGCCAATGAAATTAAAACAGTATTTAAAAAGCTCTATCAAAAAACAAACAAACAACAAAAAACGCTATAGGATGCAATGTATTTACCCCTGATTCTACAGGACCTTCATAGAATATCTAGCACCAGTACTCCTCAAATGGCTAAATGAAATTATAAGGAAAAGTGTACTCCCAAAGTCATCCTGAGAGGCTAACATTGCTCTGATTCCAAAAACCAGATAAGGACCCAATTGAAAAAGAACTACAGGCCATTTTCTTTAATGAACATAGACGTAAAAATTTTCAAGAAGATACTGGCAAACAGAATGCAACAAATCATCATAAAGATCAAACATCATGACGAAGTAGGCTTCATCCCATGAGTAGAAGGCTCAACATACACAAATCAATAAATGTAATATATAAATAGAACCAAGAACAACAAAAAACAATTCACATGATCATTTGACAACCCCCACTCCCACAAAGTCACAAAATCCAACATCCACTCCTGGTAAAAATGCTGAAGAAAATAAGTATAGAAGGACTTTTATCTCAATCTGATAACAGCCATATATGACAAACCTCCACCAACATCATACTAAATGAAGAAAAGTGGACGACTTTCCTTTTAAAATCAGGAACCAGGCAAGGATGTCCACTGTCAATATTTCTGTTCAAGATAGCACTATAAACATTAACCAGAGCAATCAGACAAGGGAAAATAAAAAGGAGATAGATATGTATAGCAAAAGAAGTCAAGTTATTATTTGAAGATGATATGATCCTCTACATAGAAGACTTTAAAAATTCCACTGAAAGACTCCTGGAGTTAATAGTCAAATTTAGGGATACAAAAGCAGGACACAAAAAATCGCACAAAAAATTGATAGTGTTCCTCTACACCTACAACGAACTCGCTGAAAAATTACGAAAACAAATGCCATTCACAGTAGCTTCAAGTAAATAATTAGGGATCTAATCAAGACAGTGAAAGACCTCTACAATGAAAACTATGGTAAGAAATTGAAGAAGGCATCAGAGAATGGAAAGTTGTTCATAGTTCTTGAATAGGCAGAACCAATATTCTTAATCTGGCCAACTTCCAAAACTAATACACAGATTGAAGGCAATCCAGTCAAAATATGAACAGCATTCCTCAGATAACTGGAATCTAAAATCTCTGTGAATCATAAGAGACCCAGAATAGTAGAAGCATTCCTGTCAACAAGAGCGAAGCAAGGGGCATCATAACCCCAAATTTCAGGTCTTGTAACAAAGCCACAGTGATAAAAGCATAATGGTCCTGTCATTGTAACAGAAAGTGGGTCAACCGAACAGATTAGAGAATGCTGAAACAGCAGGCATATCTAACCATCTGATCTTTGACATAGGATCCAAATGCTAGAGGAAAGATAGCCTCTAACACATGGTGCTGAGAATACTAGCTATTAATATGCAGAAGATTGGATTTAGACCCATATTTTTCACTATGTACTAAGCTAATCAAAATGGATCAAAATTTAAATATTTAAACAATCTGCTGGAAGATAAAATAAGTTAAACTATTGAAGTCAGATTTA
>RJWT010005880.1:0-30157 GCA_004365215.1 Cuniculus paca | reverse complement strand
AAACTCTTTGCAAATTGTTTTATTTACAATTCAACTTTTAAAAGTTCACTATAGTTAATTGTACAATAAACTAGACAGAAATCACTTTACAAAAAAAGAGGGAAAACTCAAAATGTCAATTTTCTACAGAGAGCCCATAGTTCAATTTCATGCAGAGTAAAGAAAAGCAATAACTTTTGCTTAGATGAGGAGAAAGTCAGCCATTGGTTTGGAGTCTATACTCAAACTACACATGCAATGAAGACAATATGATGCTGATTCAATTGATTTGCTGCTGCATCTGTCTATTGTTTGTCTAATATTAGCAATTATAAATAGAACGGTGCAACTAATATTTGCAACAATCCTTACAGTGTTTCACTGTCTGGCACAACATTTCACTTCTCTTCATAGTACTGGTTCTCCTTGCAAACCTGGGCTTCCTCCTCTTTGGGAAAGACATTTTTTGAAGGTCTTTGGCATCTACTCAGGAGTTTTGCCTTATGTGTGAATATGACTATTGTAATATTGACAACAGTCTTGCATGTAATATCAGTGCACCTTTGATGTCTATGGTATTTGCTGCCAGAATAAGTTCAAAAAGGGTTCTTCAGTCAACTTTCAGGAATTCCTGGTCTCAAACAGGGATATCATCTGTTCACTTTTCTTTGTTTTCATCATCCTCAGGAGAAGGGATCTCATCTTTACGGTAGGTACACCACTGATTGACCATTGTTAATATTGCTGCATTAACATTTATTGGAGGAACCGGGTCATCATCTCCTTCATCATCCATTCCCATATCTTCCCACATGGTCTTGATTATTACAGATTATTGGACAATTTCAATATCAACTTCAAATATCTCTGCATCAGAACTCTCAAAATTAATGGAAGGCGTGGTGTGTGGTCTCTAGAAAACTGAGAGCCTGAGGTGGATGGGAGCAAGAAGAAGTGCACACATGCAGAAGAAAAGCTGTAGATGTCTTTTAATATTTTTTAAATTTTATTTTAAAGAGGATAAAACCAAGGAAAATAAAACAGAATAAACCAGTCAAAACAAACCAGTGTAAATGATACAGGACTTCAAAACAATACAAAATCAACAATAGTTACCATAATGCCTCTTGTTGTCTTCCAAATAGCTGCAGATACCTTCAGACATAGTAAAAATCAAACAGGAGTTGGAATAGAACCAATAAAACAAAGTGATGAATGTAATAAAGGACTCAAAACAAGACAATAGTGAATCCAAAATGGCTACCATAATATAACTTGCTATCTTTGAGATAGCTGCTCATGCCATCAGATATAATGAAATCAAACAAAACAAAACAGAATAAAATCCAGTCCAACAAAACAATGAAAATGATATAAGACTTCCAAATAAGACAATAGGGAATCAACAATGGCTACCACTTTGAGAAGGAGACCCCCCCCCAGATGCCATACTGCATACCACTATTCTCTGAACAGATGATCAGACCACAGGTCCTAGACCTGCAAGGTTGGTGAAACACCATGAGCATAAAATTGCATTTCAATTCAATAGGTATCGTCACAGCCTGTGTTTCTCTGGATCAGCCAGTCACTTATGGGGGGGGGGGATTTTAGTTCTTCTTGTTTGCCAGCTCATGCACTGGAAAGGGCTTGTGTTTGGCTGTCCTCACACTGGCAGCAGCCTGAGCATGGTACTGGATTGACAGGGGGGTCTTGCTTCTTGGTGAGTCCTTGTTCTCTCCCGCCACAGTATATGAATGGCCTACAGATGTGTTTTAAATAAAATTCAATGTTCTCTTACATTCTGGAGCTAGGGTTGAAGAAATAGGCTAAGCCAGTTTTTGTCCTTTTTTGTAATTTTTTTTTACTTTACCTCATTAAACAGTCCTATCCAAAACAATGTGATGCATAGCATTCAGAGATGAGACACAAACTGTTATACCCCGTGTCATAACTCCTTGGCGTCTAACTTCCCTCTGATTTATCTTTACTGATACTTCAGAAAAAGATTACTCTCTGTATTTCTTCTTTCCGTTTTTAACATCTTACATCTTGTTCCCTGTTTCTTTGATTATCTCTCAGAATTAAATGACTTTCAAGTCACATACATTGAAATTGAAATTCCTTCATTTACCCCCTAATTGTGTGAATGTGTAAAAATGTGTTCATTTTTCCATTAAACAAACATTGAATGAGCATCTATAATGTGTCGGAAGTTCTCCAATCCTAAGAAAGAGAAGAGAGGACAAGATAGAGCCCTTGCCCGCAAAGAATTTAGTGTTTTTGAGAAAAACCAAAGACAAAGAAATAGCCACATATGAAATGACTTCCAAGCCACAGAGATAAACCAGAGGAGCTCAGAGAGCCCAGGAGGGAGCTGCTGTCTTGACCTGGGAGAACTTCCAGAAAGTGAAGAAGGAAATAAGTTGAAGTTGCACTTGAGGATCTTGAGAGAGGTGGGAGGAACTTCTCTGGAACAACCAAGAACTCATGGCAAGGTCAAGGGAAGAAAGAAAAGAAGTATCTTTTCAGGAAACCTCAAGCACTCCCCTTGGCCAGAGCATGCCCTGAGAGGTGAGGCTATGAGATCCAAGGGCAGGCAGAGGTATGAGGAAAGTTCCTCTAGCCACTTACAAGACCCAAATGCCACACAATTTGAGGAACACGAACTGAAAATGCACTCTGCAAACTCTAGGTGCAGTTCCATACTTTTCCCAGAAACACTCAAGTAGGAACCAGCTTCCAGTAAGTTTTCACAGGAAGATCTATTTCAGTAATTAAAATACCTAGTCCTGTCACAGTCAAAATTGTAAACTACATTTAAAAGCTTTTTCCCTCTCTCAGTAGTGGTCAGAACCACTGTCTGCTGCAGAACACAAAGGTGTGGTTTCGTGCCCTATAATTCCAGGGTCTGAGATTCCCCTCTCCTTCTTCACTTCTGTTGGCCTTGCTTTTATCCTGACCCCAGCACTCAGGAATGGGGATGTGAATGTACTGGACCTGGTGACAGTGTGCAATGAGCAAAAAAGTCTTTTGTTTTAGGCCAGTGCTTTTCCCCATCACTACCACTTCCCTCCTGGAAACTTCATTGGACAGGATTTACATGGCTGCTGGCCCACTCCTACTGTCTGCTTGCCAGCACTTGGAAAATCCATTGTTGGCTCCGTTCCTTTCTGTGGTGATAGATCAGCATCCAGCGAAGCTGAGCCTCTGCTCTCCTTTTCCACCAGAGCCTCCACCTCTCCACCTGGGAATCAGAAACAAGGGCACTGGGCTTGGCTATGTCCAAGGCCCCCTCATGAACCACGTGTGCTGTCCAGGCCCTAGTTTTGAAGAGAAGGTGTTATAGTTTGTACATTGTGTCAACTTGAGAAGTCTAGATGCTTAATTAAGAAACTCGGGGGCTCTACATCCTGGGGTGTAGAGAACAAGCAATTACCATTCTAGGATGTTGTTCACTGTGTCAATTTGGGAAGGTCAGAATTTTAAGTGATTCAGCATGGGGCCAGGGTCCCTAGTTTGCAACATCCTTGGTTTGTAACATCCCCATCCTGTGGGAGAGGAGGGCAGGCAGATGGTTTGAGTGCTACATCCATCCCAGGGGAGTAGCCTGCATACAATAAAAGACAAAGGAGGAGGGACTGGGGGCTGCTTCTTCGGAGGAGCTCCAGTCTTCGCCTTCAGCTTGGACGTCGTCTCCTGGCTTCTGGCACAGACTGTTCAGCTTCTGCCTGGGACTCTTCAGCCTTCGTGGTAGACTCCTCAGCCTTTGTGGTAGACTCTCCAGCCTGCATCGTAGACTCTCCAGCCTATGTCGTAGACTCTTCAGTGTTCCATCGTAGACCCATCGGCCTTCTGACACAGACTTGCACAGGACACTGCAGTAAGCTCCAGCCCTCGGGCTGGACCCCCTTTAATCTCCAGCACACAGACACCCTCTGCACACTCCCTCTTTCAACTTTGTGGCTGACCACTGTAAGCCAATCTTGTAATTTCTTATACAGTTGTCTATCTTGTGTTATATCTGTTTCTCTAGTAAGCCCTGACTGATACAGAAGGGGAGCAGGTCTTTCTCTTTCCAATGAGGAGGGAGAAAAAAGGCTGCACTACGCCAAGAAATTTTTCCAAACCCCCTTTTCCTTACCATGTTACCTATGTTTTCATCCCCTTCATATGAAACCTCTAAGGTTTGCAAAATTGGTTGTGGATGCTGTGTAAGCCTTCCTTTCTTATTTTGAAAGTCCAGAGAAAATTCTCTCATTTTTCATTGGCTTTGTACAATGAAAGCAGAATAAGAAACTCATTTTAACATCTTGTAATCCATGGTTAGGACTGATCTTGGTTAAGAGAGAGGGATTCTTACATTTTTGTAATGGCCCTGAAAGTGGTAACAAGCACATGAACACTGAATCCAAGAAGTACATCTTGATGCTCTGTCATGACCTCTTCCCATGTCCTAATTGCTACCATCCTAGTGAGAAAAGGGTGGGTTTAGGGGTTGTTAGCTCTGTCAAATTGGACCAGAGAATAAAGAGCGATGTTAATTGAATAAAAGCAGATTGGGATAAGGCAAGTAAGGAAAGCTTCCTATACACACATCTACAGCCTGAACTCTCCACCCTACCATATTTCTTTCATTTTATTACCTTAGTTAAACTAGGTAATGCACCTGAGTTGTCACAGATGAGGTGAGGATACACAGATGAGGCAAGCTGGTTTAAATTAGGGAGAGCCTGGCATGCTTTCAACCTCAGATTCTTCTGTGTTTTTGATACAGTCCACTCAGCTGGTCCCTATGGGGCCCTGGTTGTGCTTCTTCCAAGAAGGGAGAAAGATAGCATCCTTGTTGGAAAACCCCATTTACTCCCTTGGGCCAGAACAGGCCTTGAAAAGCAGAGGCCGTGAGAGAGCAGGACCAGCACAGATGAGGAAAGTTCTCTTTTCTCTTTTTTAGAAGCAATGTAAAGAAGCTTCTCAGGGTATTGCCTAACAAAGGAAGAGTGGGAAAAGTTGTCCACCAGGCCATCTCCTCTTCCTCCATCTATCTGTGATTCTTTCTTCTTACAGAACCTCAATAAAACATTTTTATCACTGAGTTTTTCCTGCTCCATCTTTTTGTTTTCTAAATTGCAATCAATTTGTCTTTGTCTTTTGAGACACTAAAATGTTTTTACTCTCTCTCTGTCTCTCTTCTTTTCAGTTTGTTAGGGTAAGAATCTGAGTGTCTGTCTTTTACCTTGCTCATATTTTACATTTTTTTAGAAAAACAGGGGTGGTTGTACTAAATTAGCCAAGGAGGCTATAAGAAAATATAAAGACAGAGACCATTTCACCCCGTCAAGTGATGAATGAATTACCATCTTAGAAAACCCACTCCAGTTTCCTGTCCTCACTGTTTCCTATTACTCCAGCCTCCTTCACTCCTGTAATTACCAGTGAGAAGCATGACATCTGAAGAGATCAAGCTCCTTGCTTGTCATCTTCACCATCTGGCTCTTTATTCTTCCATTTTGGATAGAAATAAATCCTCCCATCTTTTTCATGATCCCTAGTGCTATTTGAAAATTCCCCCAGGATGACTCCTCAAGGGACACCCCACCAGTCTGACTCTGGCCTCCCTTTCCTGCAGTCCTTCCTTGCTTCCAGCCTTGCTCAATAGTGATTTTTCTCAATAGGGGAAAAGTAATTCTCAGTTGACTTTGAATTTCTACCACCACCAAGGTCTGGCACAGAATAAGGCTCAATTTAATGTTTATACAACAAAATGATTTTCATCAATGATAAAAGGCATAGCATTCTAAGTTTCCATGTATTTACTAAGTCAGAGGGGAGAAAGCTGGAAATGGATAAAGAAAAAAAGATCACTCTGAATGTGAAGCAGAAAAAAGCAGGAGTATGCTTCACTCCTTTTCCGTGACATGAACCTTAAAGCTACAGCAGTTGCTCTGCAAAGTACCAAGACTGCATTCTTGACAACCCCATGTCTTCACTATGAGAACTCCTACAAATGAGTAAGTCTCTATGATAAATGGATCAATGTCAACCCCATATTCTAGCCAAAAGAAAAACTGGGTCCAGCTTTTATACAGGGCCTTAGGTTATTGCCCTGAATTGCCATGTGATCATTTTTCAAGCAACACAAGAACTTTTGTGGCTCCTTCTCCCTCATCCACAGCTTGTAATGAGGAAATCTGGATTGAGCTACGGTTGAAAGTCTCTATAATTGTTTAATCTCAAACAAAGTTGTTATAAAATTCCAGAGAAAGCAGAGTGATTTGCAAAGTAATCACTAAATGCCAGGATATAGGATTGAGAGTCCACAGGGTGCCTAAGGTCAGGCATTTTAAAACATGACATATCAGTCCTTCACTGGTCCAAAGTGACACAAATTCCGAGTTCAAGAGTACATTGCTAATACTCACTAGACACTGCCTTTTGCATCAGGTAGGATGGAGAGGCAATGACAGGGACCTAAATCTTTGGTAACATTCATACCCATTGGAAGAAATAATAGTACTAAATTCAAATAATTTCAAAAGAGGAAAAGATAAAGTGACTGGAGAGTTTCCAGTCTACTGGAGATTCCCTAAAGAGGGTATGTTGGTTGCAGACTGTATTTCTAGCCTTCTGGGTACTTTTCTGGCCCCAACACCAAAGACTAGTGTTCTTCTCTACAGCAATCACACCTTGAGAGCACCTGATCTCATCGAAGACCAGAATCCTCTCCAATATCTTCTTCAGATGCTCCCTCATCTGTGCTTGCTTCCTGTTCCTTCTTCCTGCTTCGTCATTGCTTTTTTTTTGCTCTTTGGTTTTGAGGTGAAGGAGAATGTGGGGAGAGTCTGGAAGTGCTAGAGGTACTGGTTTCAGAAGGATAGGATGCTGCCGGCCAGCCCCCTCTATTTCCCCAAGCCTCTGACATATCTGCCATTGTTATGCTTTCTACTAAGATTCTCTATGTGTTACTTCCCCCATTCACCCACTGTGTACTCTAGGGGATGTTTTCAGTTATTTTTTCTCTGTTGTAACTGTTATTTTATCTGCATTTCTATGCATATTATTCTGTAGTTGTCTGTCTGTAACTACAAGGTTCTAATGGGAACATTATAGTTTGTTCACTTGTACTTTTTCTTTAGTAAGGACAAGACACAGAGAAGGCCTAGTGTGGAAAGCAAGAACAGTGCTGGACAACGAATGACTAGTAACAGGATATGCAGCAACCAAACAGCTTATAGCCCAGAGGTGAGGAAAATGCCTGTATGTCACATATGGAATTCTGTCCCTGCTGTCCCTTATGGCTTTGCCTTTTCCTGGATTTCTCTCCTTTCTCTTTTCCAGTAGCTATCATTTGGTGAACAGACATAGTGAGGAAACTAAATTTTCTGTTCTACCTCTGCCTTCCCACCACAGCATGGGTCCTATTATCAGAACCACATCTAGCACTCTGAGCTAAAAGTTCAGGGACTATCTACTGTGTTGCAGACTTTTCCCCAGGAACTCCTTATACCCAAACCCAGCAATTTATGGACAGGAGTCTTGAAGAGTTGTTTCTATTTGCCATGCAAGAGATTAAATCCTGAGGTTAACTTACAAATTCAACTTTACCTTTAATGTCTTGGAAGGTACTTAAGGTTATTTTTACAAATTAGGTACTTTTAGAGGAAAAAACACTTTCTCATTCATTGATGTATCCAAAAGACTATTTAGAGTAGGTGATTTGTCCTTGAGTTTCCATGGATGTGTTCTGAATGACACAAAAATACTTATGGCTAATTCCTAAAGTGTTTTCTAGGCACAGGTGACAAGGGGTTAATTATGCAGCAGCATTGGGAAGCAGTTATAATAAAGAATCTAGGATATAAAGTCCTAGATAAGGGTAGGGAGAAGGCAGGAATATAATTGCATGTGTTGTAGATGGCATGGAGTATTAGTGAGGGGGAACTTTAGTGTGTGAAAGTGTTTTTAGCTGAGGAATCCCAATAGAACCCAGGCAATTGTGACTCAGGCATGATAGGAGTTCCCAGATCTTGTTTTCCCAAGCAAATACAGCCAAAATCACAAACTGAGACAAATCTGGAGCAGTAGCTTTATAGACTTAATAAATACTTGTGGACAAGACCAGAGTACACTGATACTCGCTTCAAAGCAGGTATGTTCTTTTGCACAGAAAGGTCACACCGGCCAGAGACACAGCATTGCCTAATCACTGTGCAGTCATAGGGTTGTGCCCTGAGCCTCAGTGGAAATGAAGTCTTTGCACAAGAGCCATTCCAAAGAAGTTAGCTGGGAATGCATTGGGGATCATCAGAGTCAAGGACCAAGAAGACAAGGAATAATCCTAAACAAAAAGAAGGATGAGGAGGAAAGAGCAAGTGCTGGTGAAGGGCATTGGTCCAAGCAATATATCCAACTCAGCAACCTCACTTTGGACTTTCATAGAGAGGTCTGACCAATTGGACATTAGATCAGTCTTATAGTAGCGTAGGAATGGGGTTGTGCCCAATCCAGAGCTGAACAAGCACTCTTTGCCACCCCAGGACAGACAACTTCCTCTACTTCCTGATTGGATGCACAACCCCCAACATGTGAAGGGAATGCTGTTTCGTTCTAATCAAATTTTAGCAATGAATCTCTAAGCCTGACTCCACTAATTTTAGGAATGCCTGTTCTGAAGGGAGAATTTGGGGGTGTATGTTAGTTTAATTCTCTTGAATACCCAATCAGGGATAGGGCCTGGCTGAAAACCAAATAAAGATGAAGACTGTAGGGAGTGGCCTAAAGGAAGGCCTGCGGTTGATTCAAAGGACTTGAAGAGCTCCACTGACCTCTTCCCTGACCACAACACAGCCCGCCCTCTCTCAGGAGACTCATGCTTTCCTCTTCCACTCCCACACATTCCATAGTGTGTGCTAGTCTAGGCCTTAGTAGGAGTGAGACCCAGGCCCTCCCTTTGGCAGCATGCTCCACTTTTCCTCTCTTCCCAGGCAGCCTTATCAGGACTCATTCTATAAGGACTTCTTCTCCTTCAGAAACTTATGTTGAGAATCAGGAGGAGCAATGGGCAAGTCAGAGGGTGATTTATTCCCAAGTGCCTGACCATCACAGCCCTTTGGTTTCGCCAGTGTTTTCTTTCCAAAGCAAGACTAGGGCATGAAATGTGCTCCAGAGACAAAGGAACCTTTGCTCCCTATTATCTCAGTCCCAGCTCTGCCTCAAATCCTGAACCCCCCCACCTGCTCCAGCCCATTTGTGCCTGCTCTTTTTCCAGAGCACTGCTCTGCTTCTTGACCCTAGGGTTCTACATCCCTCCCTTTCTGTGACTGGATTTTGCTATTTATTTCAGTCCTTTCCTTTGCTGTAGAATACATATCCTGCATCTTTGTTGGTCTATGTGTGAAGGAAATTTAAGAAAAAGCATTGGCTTATAGGGTAACAATCGGGACAAGAAGAGAGGGTCGTGGACATTCTGGCGAGGGCAAAATCTCCTCCTGTTCCTGGTCTTGTTATTAGATGGTTATTTCCCAGATTTGTTCATTTTACTCCTGTCCTTTCTTCCTGGGTACCTGAAGAGTTGCTCTGCAGTCTGGATTCCTAGAGGCCCAGTTCCCTAACCGTCACTTTCCATCATTAGCTTCTTTAGTCTTCAACTGCAAATAACAAAGAGTTCCTAATACAACCACTTCATTTCCAATCATTCAAGCTAAGACTCTTGGACAGCTTCTCTATGGAGTGAAAGCTTATTTCATTGTTCTTGTGCTGGTCTAAGAATGGGGCAATTTTGTATAACTAACATTTCAGTGGAAGCAAGTTGTGTATCTTGCAGTCTTTTACTATGACTGGTTCCATGAATCTGGAGTTCTAAGTGTCAGGGAATGGAGGATATCATATTGTACACAGACCCTCATGTCATGCCATTATACACTCAATTATCTTCTATGTTCTCCTCAGACTGTGGGCTCGTTGAAATCAAGGACATGGATCCTCTTTTAACTAACAGTAAATTCATCAATGGAGTATGTAGGATATCATAGGAAAACATATCTAGTAAGGTCAGCTAGATTCAAAGGCCATTATTTAAAGAAAAGCCTGTATGCAATAGGCTAATGAGAAATGCTATGCTCAAGACCTCAGTTCTGGATACCTTGCTTGCTCTCATTTGGGAAATTCTCTGCTTGTCTGAGCCACATGTGCAGGGTGCACCTGGGTTGCATGTCGAAGGCTTCCTTAATTTTTTGCTTCTCAAAGCTGTCTGGGTTTCAGGAGGCAGTAAAATGAGAAACTTCTTGGGAGGGGACTTTCATGGGAGCCAGGAAATCCCCTGATTGTGATTAACTACCCAAACACTGAAAGATGGCCAGCCAATTCTTGATGCCATATCTTCTCCACATAGCAGAAATGTCTGTTACTAAGATAGAACTTTCTCAAATGAAGAAACCTATCCAAGTACCATCACTTCTCTGCTTCTGAGAACGAGGGCTCTTAGCACAATACATGCAGAGATACTGAAGTTAAGATTTTGTGGATAAGGAGCAAGAGAACAAATAGACTTTTTCAGAGCACTTTGCAAAGTACAGGCAGCAGCAGGAGGGAGGATTGAAAGGCAGGCAGGCAGGAAAACTTCTTGAGTGGGCTAGGGACTAGTTACCAGGCTGTCAATGCAAGATAGGAAATTAGCTTTACCCAAAGGCAGGTTAGGTCTTGGAATCTATAGCTGTGGATATTTGTGTCCAGAGGCAATTCTTGAGAGTGGCATCAGGGATTGAGGTTCCTTAGACCACAGGGATTTTTTTCAAGCACTATGTGCATTCCTCCACAAATGATCTTTGCAAATAGGTGCAAGGGCATCAACTGAGCTGAAGCATGGCACATTTCTGGGCTCAAAAGAAAGTTGCCATTTCATTCCCAGCTAGACTTCTGCTCTTGAGTTCCTGTCCTTCTCTTCAGCCTTCTCATTTACTGTGGCTCCAACACCTTGGACTGAAGGTTAAGCAAGACAGCTGATAGCTAAGGTCATGAGCGACCATGTGAAAGACGAGCACCTACACATTGCTGAAACAACCTGGCTGGTTCTATCCTAGGATAAATTTACCCTGCCCTTGTCCCTACTCCCCTGAAAATTCCTCATTTCTCATTTTCTATTTCTTGAAATTGAAATTCAGAAGGATTTGGTTATTTTCCGGGCAAGCAGTCACTTGGAGGCAGAAAGGGGCCAGCTCCCTTCCATTTGGTCTCTGTACTTCTTTCTTAATTTTCAATTCTCTTGCTTTAGCTTCCTGAAGTGCCGGGATCATAAACATGTGCCACAATGGCTGGTTTCTCTGAATTCCCTATACTCATATACTTGAGACTTCCAATAATTTGAGATATACTCTACCTAAGGCATATAGCCCCAGTGATTTTTCCTGATCTCTAAAGGAAGATGATAGAAATGTGGACTTCTAAAGTAGTATCTCCTTTAAGACCACGAGATCTTGATTAGAGGGGGGCTGTCTCATTCCTTCCCACCCCCAACATAAGTGGTTTTCCTAGTGACATTTTAGTTCTTGCTCTTGCATGTGAGTTTTAGTTCCCTATTAAGTGCTATATGAGAGAATGACCATGGGGTCTTGATACGTGAGGTCTCACAGTTTCCTGTAATTATTTGTGACCACTGCCATTTCTCTGGATTTTAAGTCTTTCCCTGGGCTGAGGCAAGGAGCAACTTGTCGGCACTTATGTATTGGGGAAACGTTCATCAATGACTAAGAATATGGCCATGGAGTGTGCTGTAGAATAAGCAAGCAGAAATCAGATAAGCAGCACTGTTTTGTGACACATACCCAGTTGGGATAGAGTAAGTTTTGGGGACTTTCTTTTGGCATGGAAGCCAAGGAGTTTATATAGATCCTATTCCAAGGCAATAGAAATAGTAGACACCTGAAAGTTACATTTCTCCTGTAGCTCAAATAGTCAAAGCCCCCGAGCCAGAGAAAACCACCTTGGGAACCTGGCTGAAAGGAAATCCTAAATCGAAGCCCCGGATCCAGGATGCTGCTAGCTTCTTGAAGTGCATTGTGATGTGTCCATTTTCTAAGTGTTCACTTTCATCTGGAGCCCCGTTCACAGCGTCAGCTCCCACAGGGGAGGAACGCGGAGGAGTCACGGCCCCTGCTTCCACAGCCCTGTAGCAAGCAGCGGTCTCTGGAAAGAGGAGTTGGCGGACTGAACTGGCCATCTCTTAAGGAATGGCCCTCTTTTCTGTGGGGTGTGGAGAGTGAGGCGAGAGGGTAGACGGTACAGTCCAACTGGGTGGCGGCACTGTCTCTCAGCACAGTCTCAGTGTTGGTCTGACGGACTCCTGGCGACCCCAGTGCACGCACTGCAGTGCTTATTTCATGAACCTTCTGAGCACAGAGCTCTCGGTTCCTCCCCAAGAGGTGCTCTCTTCACACCTGTGGAGAAGATTCAGCTCCTTCTTCCAGCTTTCAATAGAATCAAGGAAAAGTCCACAGCTCCCTCAACTCCACTGAGGACATCTGGAGGGGACTGAGTGAGGGAGGCTCTGAATGAACTCTCCTTGAGTGCCCAAATAAGCTCAGAACTGGCCTGGGACTGGGATCTCAGCAAGTCTTAATGGTTCCACTCACAGGCTAGGGATGACCACTCCCAAGGGAGCCATTCTCAGCCCAGAGCTTCCTCTCCTGGCCTCCACTTTTTCTCTTCCTCTATATTGTACCCCAAAAGAGATGCATCCTAGAGCTAAAAACAGAGTGAAGAGCAGATGCCAATATTCTACCCCTACCCACTCCTTATCTGCAGTCCCCAGGAGGAAATTTCTTTTGCCTGACACAGCAACTGGCCTACTCTGCCACCCAGTCCCCAACACTACCCCAGCTGCTGCTTTTACTCTGAGGTCTCTGATCCACTCAAAATTCATTTTCTTTGGAAAGGCCCCACCACACAGCATTGCATGCTATACTTCTATCCTTGTCCTAATGTCACTTGAACTCTGCTCCCCTATTCCCAGCTAAAGACCATTCTCTTGTCCCTCTTCCTTCTTGCATTTCCTTTCATCTACGTGATGATGTCTCTCATCAAAATTTTTTTTCTCTCAACCTGCTGTGTTTTCCGCCTCTCTTCTTCTTCTTCCTGCAGGATGATCTCAGCATTCTTATTTCCTTTTCCTGGCCCAACTGTGTCTCTGAAGTCTGGACTCCTATGGGTATGTTTTGAGATTCATCAAACAACCCTCCTTTGTAAGCTGTTCATCAGCAGAGATGGCGATGGGCCAGTGTAGGGACAGCAGTGGACCAGAGAGGGACTAGATTTCAGCTTATTTCCAGGGTGCACAACTTCCTCCATATGCTCTGGTTCTGGTCTCCAGGAAGTACCATCCTGGAGATATTCCAACCTGACCCCTCTTTTCCTGGCCTCCTCTATGAGGTCACTAAGCCTCCCCATTAATCACTATCTGAAGTGTTACCATCTTTGCAAAATCAGGCCCTGGCTCTCTACGCTTCACTTGGAGGAGGCACCAGTGCGGCAGCCTCCACACGCAGTCATAATCTGTATACAACCGTGAAACTCCCAAACCTTGGATCTTGAGGTATTCCCCGGTCTGTCATCCCTAATTCCTTTGCTTGTTTCTGATGAGTTCAGATTGTACCCTTAGAACCTCTTACAATCTGAGGGTTCCAACATTAGTCTGCATTTTCAATGGATATTTTGAAAGTCACCCTGGACTCAAAGATCCCAAATCGCTTTCTTTCTCCCAATGTCAGTGCTTAATCAAAGTCAGCACCCTGATAATATGGGCGTATTTTTCTCAGACTATAAACTCCTGAATGGACAAAGAACTCTTCTAAACTTTTTTACTTCCTGTCTGGTTGCAAGAAACTATTTCTAACCTGTTATGCCTCCTCTGGGCCACTTTTAAATCTTTCATATTCTGTCAGCAGTTGTAGTTGTCTGTGGGGCTGAGAACTAAGGGGTGTGTTCATCTAAGCCATCAGACTGAATCTTGTATTTCTGTTTTCATTCTGCACATGCCAGTCTATCCTTTCTCACTGCGGAGGAAGGTACTTGAACACAGTAACTTTGTCTCATTCACCTTTGCTCTGCTCTACTCAGCGCAGCTCAGCAAATATTTAATAAAACAGTGAGCAAGTGGCAGGAATGGGTGAATGCTTGAACAAATATCAGAGGAGAGGGGAAACAGGGAAACCAAAAGGGAAGAGACAGACATCTCGACCAGGAGGGCACTGACATCAAGATGCTCAACTGTTGAGCCTGTTAGGAGTCAATGAGTTGAGCTGGTCTTTTGAAAAGACTTCTGTTCCCCCCACAAAATCTTCTTCTGCTGGGTCTATCTACAAATGAGTCTTCTTAAACAGCAGTGGCAGAATTAGAAGCTCCTGTCCAAAGAGAAATCCTAGATCTAGGTCCCCCCTGCTTTGTTGGCGATCACAGAATAATGCTGGGACTCATTTACTATCTTCCTTGGAACTACACCACTCTCACAGACATAGGGTTTGGGTTTCCATTCCTGGTCATGACTTTGTGTCTCACTCGAGCACAGGTAAACTGAAGCAACGAGAACTGGTTGGCAAGAGTAACGCTCCAGGGGTTCTCTGGATCCAGGAATAAATCTTTCGCCTCTGGGTTTAGGGAAAGAAATGACAGTTAAGGGCAGTAACTCCTGCTGGGGTTTCTCAAGCAGCCTGGCAGGGTCTCTTTGGAGTGAGGATACACCTTGGTACACTATTCCTTGTTGTATCTATGAACAATTTTCCTGGCAACCTGCCTTTTCCAACCTTAGAGCCATTTATATCCCTCTAATGGGGGTTCTTGCTGGGCTTTCCTGAAAGAGAAGGGACCCAGACTGGAGAGTGATGGGTTCAAGGCGATACCCCAGCCATGCCACTTTTCCCCAGCTCTCTGCTGGCTGCATACCTCTTCACCATTAGAAGAGTATTTCCATGGGCATTACAGAAGTTGCCGATAAGCTGTAATTGCTTCCTAAAAGGATGCCCAGTCTCCACCCTTCCACTCCACCTTACTGAGGTTCCTTTCTTTGCTTCCAGGGCTGGGATTCAGGAAATGCTGGATGGAGGAGATAGAGGAGGACATAGAAAGACATGCGGGCCTCTTTTACTTGCTGACTGCCTGTCTGTATTTAGTGATAACCTGGAGCTAGAGGATGCCTTGCACTGCAGCCTCCTGATTTGACCTCCCCAGGTCTCTATTACTCTGCCCTTCCTTTTCTTCCTTTTCTTTTCCTGCTTTTTTTCTGCTTCCCATCATTTCTCCTTCCTTCTAGCCTCCCTTTAGCAAGTCACAGTTTCTCTCTGGTCAGTCTTTCTACATTATGTCTGCAATTTTCTTCCACAGTTCCATGCACCCAGGACCCTTTGCTACTGGAAGATTTTCTTTCCTTCTCTGCATTCATCTCAGGATATTCCATGCTTATTTTGTGGCAACTGAGATACTGACATGTTGGGGAGGGTGGGGTAGACGGCAGAGCATGATTTCACAGAGAAAACTCACATCTTTGATGTCCTGGCTTCTGTCCCATCCCTTCTATTCCTTAGCCCCTCCAGTTGCTCCAAGGGTAAAGCCCTGTCCATGCCCATCTTGGGGGTGTTCTTGGTAAAGTCTGAAGGTCCACTCTTCTTAAAACCATCATCCCTACCTACCTCCTTGGCAATACATGTGTCTGGTAGACTGCAGCCATATAAACATTGCGTCTGTCTAATTGTATAGGTATATAGTTTCCTTTTAGGACATTAATTGAGGGAATGATTTTGCTCACACCCACAAGCTATTTAGGGTCTTTTTGATCCCTTCTTTCTTCAAAGCAGAGTTGGGAAATATGAGGTTCCTCCTTCCAGGCTCTGAGGTACTCCCTCCCCAGGGTGAGTGAGGAAAGCCAGTGACCGTTAGTGAAAAGGAGAGGAAACTGGCTCCCAGGTGCCCCTCTGCCCCGCCCAATGGCAGTTGGATCCGTTGAGTCTTCAGGCTGTTCTGGCAGATGGCCTGTAGAACTCTGGAAGAAGATGAATAGTCTAGTTCAGGTCTCCTCCTTAGGGACCTGAGCTGTCCCTTTTATGATTTTGAGGATTCTGTGTTTTTGCGGCAGTCTGAGTGTCGGAGAAGTCTGAATGTTGTAGCTTTAGGAGTTTCCTTGACTGGGATTTCAGAGACTATGAAGCTCCTGCCATTGCCAAGATCCTCATTCCAGATGCTTTGTCCTAGATTGTAATGTCCCACCTTTCCTAGGGTAAAGCTCTTGTTAAGCCATGATTTCTTCATTGGAAAGACATGACTCAAGCTGCCCCCATACTTTTCTCCCTTATTGTAAGTACTTAGTGATCTGTTCAGACTGGTGGCTATCATTAGATGGGAGATGGAGGTAGGAAGGAGCATGCCTGGGGCACAGGTGCAGGTGGAAAGGCTGGAGAGAGGACCTAAAAACACTCCACACTCCCCAAATGGGCTTGGGAAAGTCTCAGCACTGTGGTGGCTTCAAGTGCTGAAGGGATGAGATTCTTCCAAAGCCCAGATCTCTGAAGCTAAATCACAGGGCTTTGGCTCTAGAAAGGCTCCTAATGCTAAAGATACAGCCTAACACCCCACCTTCCCTCTACAGATCCTCCCAGGAACTGTTGGCAGAGGTGATGACTTGTCCCTGCAGATCAAATCAATACCAGAGAGAGAGGTAGGTGGCAGCATTGAGTTGAGTCCTGAAAGCTCACGCTCCAGTGTCTTTCCTTGGCTCCATTTTCTAAATTTGCATAGCTGTTGCTTGGGGTGCTAGGAAGGACAGAAGATACCACTTGGTTTGAAGTACAGAGTGGGGACTCTACAGTGCTTTGGTTTCCCCTTTTCTCCCTCGTAAGCTCTGCATCTGCATCCTCATTCATTTCTACCATTTCCTAAAATGTCATATCTACCCTGGTGAGCAGCTATCAATCAGAGGAGACTGACTGACACCACCAGCTGAGGTCAGCTGCTCACTGTGGACAGTAGTCCTCCTCTTCTGGGGCTCCCTGATCCAGGGAGTCTCCCTGATGTTTGTTCCTGTTCCTGCCACCAATCACAGCATCTCTTTCATAGTCTCAGTTAGCTGAGGCTGCCTCTCTTCCTTTCCCAGTCAGTGTGCATTACAGATGTGTGACCAGGATACCACAGCCCATTCTCAGAGTTAGCTGAGTGGTTGTAGCACAATCACCCGTGTATCCAGATGCCTTCTACACACAATAGTTTCTATGCTTACCACAAAGTAAGCAAGTTTAGGAAGCATTATTCTATAGCTCATTGTTTTTTTGCCCTCTACCATATGGATGTCTTTCTCTGCCTGCTGTTCTGCCTCTTATCTTCCTGTTTTTCTTTTGTTCACAGAGAAGACTGCATAAGTCCAGGAGTCAAAGACACTTGAGGTGCATCGCCCAATAGCTGGAAGGAAGAGAAACTCCTTGCTTCATTTGGATACTGCTACCCCGGAGTTAATTCCAGGAATCTCAGTGCCAATAGTGCTCTTTCTCCAGAACTCTTCCATTGGCCATCAAGAAGGAAACTTACCACATTATCAGTCTCTTACCTTTGCTCCTAAACATTGCTTCCACTAGAAATGGCAAGATTGCAGCTCCACATCAGCCCCCATCACTTGGTCCCTGAGGTTTAGTCTTTGTCAATGTCACAGCTCCATCTTCTACTTGTGAGCTACTTCCAAGAGACTCTTGTTCACCAATCGCTTAGTGTACATACTCGATCTGGAAAGTAACCCCGATATTGACATGATTCTCAATCCCGGACTCATTTTTCATCACCTCCATATCTCTTTTTCTTGAGCTTTTGGAGGACAAGACACTGTTTCTCATGCATTTCTGTAACCCTTATGTTCCAGTTCAGAATGCAGCATGCCTACCCAATGCAAGATTTTTTTAATAAAATTATCTCAAAAGGCCACACACAAATAGTTGAATTTATTTTCTGACATTTAGAGATAACAAATGAGCTGGGAGAAAGCCTGAGATAATCCTGAATACTCAGGGGAAAAACAGGAGAGTGAGGAAGAGATATTGGGGCAGGAGTACATGTTCAGGTGGGAATTTAAGATCAATTTGGTCGACTGAGAAAACATCATTGGGACTCAGTGAGCACAAGACTCATCTGAAGAGCACTTCATGAATTTTAGATTCAGAGACTGCTATAGATCCTGACACAATCTATGGTAAGTAGTAATTGTTGCAAATGACACTGGAAAGAGGCAAATCTTGTACTTTGACCAATGAGGAATTTCATTCTCTGTCTTGATAAGACTCCAAGAATTATTGTGGGAATAGAACTGGAATTTAAAATATTTGTTTTTCTTTTGTTCACAGAGAAGTCTACTACATTTTGTTCACAGAGAAGTCTACTACATTTATTCACCCTCGTGCTATACTATTACATTTTCATTTTGTGCTGAGGTATATATGGACTCGATTTCCAGTTATGACTTTAAAAAGTGGAATCTTAAAACTGTTTTTCTAGGTCTCCAACTGCACAGTCAGCAATGAGTGACTGTGTGTGTGTGTGTGTGTATTCATGCTTGTGCATGCTCGCGTGTATATGGTTTGAGTTGGTATGTCCTAGTGTTGGAGTCAAAGTTCGTTACACAACAATTGTCAGAATGCTTTGCAGTTATTGCCTCTCCCATTAGGCACTGCCCTGGGATTACCTATAGTTTAGTGGCTAAACAGACTCTAGTGTCGAAGATAGCAACTCCAAGTAACAGAGCTGAATGAAAGAGCCATGGGGGTCGGTTAAGGTGACAGACATGGAAAGTCACTACAGATTGTATAGTCTGGCATTTCCTCATCTTCCCTATGACCTTGCTGTTCCCTAGTCCCACTGCCAGATTTTATATTCAGGCCATCATCTCTTCTCTTAACTTTATAAACCTAATTTTCCTTCATTCTCTGTACTGTCTTTCCAGAATTTATTCACGATCAATTGGCTTTTGAGCTGAAAGCCTTGTGGGACATTTTTTACTGTGCTGGGTCACTGTCTTGACTTTCCCTATCTTGTCTCTATTATTCTTTCCTGGCTGTAGCCCCACACAACTACATAGCACTCCCCAAAGCTACCTTCCATATGTCATGCTTTTTGTCCTCCTCCATCTGGTGGACTCTTAGTCAGTCTTCAGACTTTATTGCAAGTCTCCCTGTCCCTGTGGGAATAGTGAGCTTTATCAGCTTGGCCAGGTTAGAACACGCAAAAATTCAACGAGAACCTAAGTGACACTATTTTTCAGGTAAGTTGAGCTAACAGCAAGTCGATTGGGTAAAGGAAAGTGTCTTTGATAATATGGGTGAACCTCAAAGAATCAACTGAAGATCATTAAAAGCAACAATGAAATTTTTTGGAAGAAGTTCTCCCTCAAGTCTAAAGTATCAGCTCTGTTGACAAGTTTCTAGCTTGCTGGTCACCTTTTTAAGTTTAGGATTTACCTAGCAGACTCCAGACTCCACAATCAAGTAAAGATGTTTATTCTCTCTCTCTCTCCTACCTATTTTTATCTACCAGTTTTATCTCTATTAACTTATATATTGCTATTCACAAAATTGAAAAAGCATCATCAAATTCACTCAGTAGTTGGCGTATGTAATTCTTGAAAAATTTGATTTTTTTATCAATAAATTATAAGGAGAGAGATTCTGTCTCATTTATCTTCATATCCCCTAAATTGATTAGGAAATTGCTACATCATATTCTCTAATATTTGTATTTGGGATTTTATGGCTCTGGTCCACAAAGCCAGGGGTGCCAGAGGTGTCACATTATTTCTCTCCAGCCGAAATCATTTCAGCTACTAGAATGACAGGATGTTTCATTTCCATCATGACTAGAGCTTTCCATTCTGAGGTGTTAAAGGATCCCAAGAGCTCAAGGAGCCCCCAGATATCAGGAGGACCCTCATATTCCAGGACTCTTTATGGAGACTAATGCTGTTTCTCCAGTGTCTATATCCCGGTTGCGCATGATCCCCTGGATGAGCAGTGCTGATGCATGCTTTGGCCTTCTGCATGCTTGGGGTTCAGCTTTGTTGGTGAACCACACAACTGTGCCTCTCTGAGGGCTCCTCACCTTCACCTCCTTTTGAACAGTCAAAATAATTGCTTCCTCCCTTCTTTGGGACAAAGGAAGATTTACCTCTCTTACAAGTTTTATGCTTTTGCAAAGGTCAGAAGAGTGGCTGATTTTGAGTAGCTCCTTGCAAAAATCCTTATAGCAAGAAGCCCCAAAGAGGTCAGAAGATCAAACACAAGCTGCTTAAACTATTACCTTACAGATTATTATCCATCCATTTGTCCACTGAAACATTCATAACTTGATGCTTATAACAATAGTAGAAAGATGAATTATCCCCGCCATTTATTTGCACATAACTTCTAAATTTTTATACTAAACTTGTTTACAGTAAACATAAGCATAACGTGCGAGACTGTCATTAAAGAAGTCAGATTGCCTATGCAATTTACAGAGTCCAAAGACTGAGTATTGAATTCCAACTTGGATTCCAACTTACTTTATGACTTTGAAACCTCAGTTTTCTGATATACTAAATTGGTATAACACCAAACAGTTGTTTCATGAATCAAATGAGCATAGAATTATTGGCATATCTCTGCATAGAGGTTTTTGTTTAGTATACTCAGGATTCTTATCTCAAGGGCAGGATGGGGCTGTTTCTTGCTTTATCTCCCCCATCTTGGAAGAGGCTTGCTCATGGAAGATAATCAAATTATTTGTTGAATCAATGTTGAAGAAATGAAGAATTTATTTAATCCATCATCTAAACCCAAGACCATTCTCTGTCCTGAACTTATTCATCTAATGCCCTTTTGGGGTAATGACTATGCAGGTATATTTTTAAAAGTAGATTAGCTTTTCTATGTCTGACAAATTTTATGAAGAGTCTTGAAGGCCCTAGAGGAATTGTTTTGTGCCACCTGTTATAAGCTCATTCATACCTGAGTTCCATTCTTGTCTTTGCTTTTATGAGTTTCTAATTATCTCAGCATGTACATCATATGTCTATAACTCTGATCCCATGGCAAGGTTATTCACATATTTATAATGAGTGTTTCTGCTTGAGATTTGGCACTGATACTAATAAGGAAATGAGACGTCATAATCAGAAGCTCAAAAAGTGATCAAACTCTAAAATACACTGACCAATATTCCCTGTGTGGCCCGTTCACCCTAGCAAAAGCACCCATATTGCTCTCTCTATATTTTTTAAATGTCTCTGAACTGTACTATTGCTAATAAATTACCATGTACTTAGCAACTTACAGTAACACATGGCTCAGATAACAGTTCCTGTGGTCAGGAGCCTGTGCATGGCTTAGCTGGGTCTCTGGATCAGGGAATTATGGTGCCACAGTAAAGATGGTGGCCAGAGGTGTAGTTCCTTTCGAACCTGGACTGGTAGTTACCATCTTATGGAACATTATCATAGAAATAATCTTCCTTCGTTTCGTAATTTTATTGGTTAGAAACAAGCCAGTGGGTGCTTGTTTTGGCAGCACACATACTAGAAACAAGCTATAGGTCCTATCCACACTCCAGGAGCAGAGGTCATAGAACAACATGAATGCTGGAGGTGGGGATTCTCAGTGAGGTCACATAAGGGCCCAACAGTCCCAGTGCCCCCCACCCCAAACTGATTTATATTGATGTGGTCAAAATCAATTGTTAATAATTCACACTCTTATCACAGTGAGGTCATAGAGATGTGACAAGATCAGTCATGAGTGACCTATTACCATCATCTGCTGTGAGAATGTTGCAGAAAATAGTGTGCTTGTTACCATTAAGTGCTTCTATATGAGGTTCCATGGAAGCAGTCACTTTGAAATTTACTTCTAGATAAAACAATTTCTCCTGAAACTCAGAAGTTTGAATCTTTCTTTGAAAATTATCAACTTTCATATTGAAATTATCAATCACTTTTCATACTGATGTCCTAGAGGCCTAGCTACAACAACTATTACTATCATTTTTAATTTCACATTTGTTTCTTGACTTGCACTCTCCTTTATCTCACCCATGTTTATCTTTCTTATATTTTATAGCCATATGTAAAAATAAATATTGTAATGAGGTGGGACATACATGAAAGAGGGTAGAGGCTAGGTGGTCATCAATCTCAAGGAGTTGTCACCATGTAGCAGAATTGAATTCCTAAACCTCTGTCTGTTGAATCAAAAAAAAAATCTTCATTTTACCTGTTGCCATATAAACAAGCAGAGTAACAGAAATATACTTTGATATTTCCATTTATAATATTTTGAAAAAAGTCATCAAAATCAAATGTAGGTGTGAACTGATATAAGTGGTTGTTATAGTTGAAATTAGCTTGTACCAAGCACTGTAGTTCACATGGATGTTCCTCATGGTACTGAAGCCTTGGTCTCTGGGCAGGCAGGATTAGGATTCAGAGGTGATGAAACTTCTCAGAGATGTGGCCTTGTGGGAAGTCCCTAGATTGGCTGAGGCAGGTCCTCAACAGGTTTCCTGGGTCTCCGGTCCACTCATGCTGCTTCTTGGTTTGTGATGTAATGGGATTGCTCCATCATATGCTCTGAACGTGATACATGGCCTTCACTAATTACCCAAAGCAAATGAACTCCATGGTCTTGGACTAGAACCCTCAGAACCATAAGTCAAAATAAATCTTTCTCTTTAGACCTTGGATATTTTCTTATAGTGATGGACAGCTGACTAAGAGAGAATAGGTGATAACCAAAATCTTTACTTGGACATAAAAAGAGATAAGATTTTGAAAGTATAGGATTTTAAGAAATCAAAAATGTACCAATAATTTATTAAGGAACAGTAGCTGACACAAAGATGAAAAATACACCGACCATTCTGACTTTTGGAGAGGGACAAGGTGATACACCTTGCCAGCAGGCAACAGTCCTCTTCAGTGAGCACAAGGTGCATGGGGGCCCTCACCACCACTAAACCATAGTTTCGAAATGTAAGAAAACTTCTTCAAGAGGAGCAGGAGAGAAAGGTGAGAGGTCCTGGTGAATGCTTCAGCACAAGGCTTGGAGAATGCACAGTTCCCTCTGAGGATTCTTAGCCTGAGGGTATCTGTCTGCCCCTGGCAAACTGAGATTCAGCATTTCTTTAATTATGAATGAAGGAAGTGTGCAGTGATAACACAATACCAGCTGTACTTTGTTGCCAGTAGGAATCACAGATACTTTAACATCAGTTCACAGACTACAGGTAGCCCCAAATATTGTTTATGTTTATTAGTACCTCAAACCATGTGAGTAGACTGACTGCTAGATCTTGTTGTTTAATGTATTAATAAAGAAGCATATTATTTTGTGCTACTACAATTTGTAATTATGTCTTGATAGATATATTTATAGTTGGTTGTCCTTATCTATTATATTTTATCTACTTAGAAATATCATGCAGAGAAATGTGTTCAGTCATCACCAGATGCCAGAGGGGTAAGACTCAAAAATGTCAAGAATAGTCACAGGTTTCAATGAGGGTGCTCGGTTCCACAGACATCTTGCTTGAAGAAGACAGATAGAGGTACGCTGGGAGAGAGGACAGCCACCCCACAGGCACAACTCTGTCTTCTTCTGACAGAGTTCTGTGGAGAGCAAGGCAGCTTGGGTAAGTGGAGAAGTTTGGAGAGCTTAAGAGCTGATTGATTCCTGGGTTGAATACAGGTCCTACTTATGTCTAGTCCAGCTCTTAGCTCAGTAGAAGTTTGCTTCATTCCTTGTATTTTTGTTTTAAAACCATTTCAAACCTATATAAATGTTACATGCATAGAACAGTGACCAACTGTACAAAATTATCAACATATTACCTCCTATGTATGTTCCTTTTCTCTCTGTCTCTTTCTCACTTTGTCTCTGTCTCTCTCTCCTCTATCTATAATATGTATGTTGCTCTTAAATGTGCCAAAAAGTCTTTATTCTGTTTTTGCACTGTCTTCAACACATCTGTCTTGGATCCAAAGGGATCTCTCCCACTCCACAGATCCCAGCTCCGTTGGTCACTCACTCCTCATCACTCACCCTCTGATCATCATGGATTCTTGTGTATCCCCACCTCTGTTCCTTCTCCTGCCCTTCCTGACTGCTCTGCCAATTCTGTCCTCTGGAATTCACAATCCGTTATTAGCAAAATTCCATGATCTCACTTTCTTCTTAGTACATTGTGTGTTTTATTTTCATGTCCAGAATTGAAGCAAAGACCGTATACAACATATGTCTCCCTGAAATGAAAGTCATCAAGTAGTTCTTCAGTAAACAGTTTTAGCTTTTAAATCTTCATTCCACATTTCTTAAAATGGGAAATAATGACAGCAAACTGCCATACAGGTTGTCCACAAGCAAAAGATACATGGAAGTGCTTTAGCAATTGTGAAGTAAGTCTAAGTAGTTATTATTCTAATTTTTATTTGTAGAGTTGAAGATAAGGTTCAAATTATATTTATCACTTTATCTCCAATACTTAGTGTAATGCCTGAAGTCTGACTTGACTACAGTGTTGTGACTGGATGACTAGACGAAGGCCTGGATGGATATGAGAGCAAGATGGTTTTCCTGCAGCAGATATATTAACAGAACACATTCTTTAGCTACATGTGCATTTGCAGCATTTATATGGTCAGATTTCCAACATTTCAAATAAGTATCTTAATTTTATTTAGAATTTTGTTGTCAATAATATCTTTCTAATGCTATTCTTTCTTTGTGGAATCAGAATTGAAAGAACAGAAATAATAAAGAATACCTTATTTTAGTAACTTTTTAAAAAGAACTAAATCTAAACAGATCTCTTAGATTAACATTTTCAATACATAATTTATTAATGTTTCTTCTTCCTTTCTATTCTTCTCTGTAAAAAAATCCATCATTACATAAAGTGTACATATTTTATGGCATTGGCTTCTTTTTGATTGCTAATGTGAACAAACATTTCCTCACAGTTCGTCCAGGTTTACAGATGCAGGGCATTTTTTGTTTTTGTTTTTGCAGCACTGGGGATTGAACTCACGACCTTGCATTTGCCAGGCAGGCGCTTAGACCGCTGAGTTAGATCCCCAGCCCTGTTTTTGAGACAGGGTCTCACTATGCCGTTCAGGCTGGCCTTGAGCTCACTTGGTAGCCCAGGCTGGTCTCGAACTCACAACGATCCGCCTGTCTCAGCCTCCCGAGTGCTGGGATTAAAGGCGTGAGCCACCACGCCAGGCTGCAGGGTATTTTTTGGATGGAAATAACAGTCACATCTGATATTAGAATCTTAGTAATTAATATTTTGCAAAGAGGGCAGGAGAGAGGGAAAAGACCTGACATTTGTGAAACACCTTTGCTACACTATCTGTTTTATTTTATTATCTCCACTCACGGAAAAGAAGTGATGCATTTTATATCATTGTATCATGTTTCATGAGGACAGGAAGGCTTAGATTGAGCCACCAATCACAGGCCCTGTAGCTGACAAAGTGCTCTGGCTTCCGCAGCTCATACATTGTTCATTTGCTTTCTGCAAAGTAACCAGAGGCATAGGCTTTCCAGATTCTCCAGAAGGGTAAGCACATAGGGAATTATCCTCTTCCCTACCATACCACTCCACACTAAAAACATTCACACATACTGTGGGGAGCTCTGGCTTGCATAATACCACCCATATAATCCAATAATGTCCAGTCCATGGGTTTTATCTCAGTGCACTTTTTTTTGTACAGTATTATGACCCCGGGAAAACAAGTGGTCTCCAGAGACAAGAATATTAAGCTAAACTTAACAGACATGAGAAACCTCTTAAATGTTATGAACATTCATAATTTACAATTGCGATGTTTATTTAATACTGGAGAAGTGCAAAAGATGATATTGGTTAACATGGTAACTTGCTCTTCGTCTATTAAAATAAAGTATATTTTACAACATAATTTTAATGTCATAGAAAGAGTGTTAATTTTATAAAACAAAAAAGCCTTTTAAATCTGCATTAGGCATTTTTAGGAGAAAATAAGCAACGTTTCTCTCTTGCTATGTTGTTACCAGCTAATTGATGGGATGGATTTAGATTTGCATGAGCTTAAAATACCTTTTTATCTACATTAGGTAGGATGTCAAAACTAGCTTTTGGATTATTTTAAAGCTTAGTGAGATCAGAAGGCTTCCCTGAAAATATGTCCTATCTTGACAATGCATTAAACCTTAAGAAAAGTTTAATTAACAAATGTCAAAATGTGTTTCTTCTAAAAAAATGTGATATATTAACAATTTGTTCCTATTTCCCAAGTCTAGCAACATCTTAACCCTTAAAGAAAAAAAAGGAAATTGTTTACATCTTAACATGGCTTATACTAACGAAAATTTGATGTTTTAAAATTAATAGTACAATATAAAACAAAAAATTTTAAGTATCTTACTGCCTCAGTTCGCTTTTACCAATGCATTCTTACTAATTTACAGATAATTAGTTTACTCTGTATTTTTTTCACTCTTCCAATGGGAGATTAGCTGTAACTACAAAGTCAGGTTAAGATATTGTATAACACACCTGCATTTCATCTTTATCTTTTGAAAAATGGAAATAACTTATGCATCCTGTAAGTATTTTGGGTTATAGCAGATGATAAAATATGCATATAAAAGCTTTGTTAACCCCAAAAGGCCATACCGTAGGAATATTTTTATTGGTTTAGTTTGTATCTTTCTTCAAATGACGTGTATGTGTGAGAAAAAAGGACAAATTGGCCGTATCTTATATACATTCTATCTCTTAATGTTAGAGGTTTTATTTCCCTCTAGTCTGTTTTCTCTTTTCACATAATAAACGCAAGTGTGTATTTTACAACAAAAATTATAATGATGTTTTGCATCTGACGTTTTCATTTAGTAATCTCCCACATTATTATTTTCAATGGTTTATCAGTATTCTACATATCAAATTTACTTAATCAAATCCCTATTGTATATTTAGTTTATTTCCATTATCTCACTGTTACAAACAATATGATTATAGTCTGAGTAAATGTACCCTTAGATACATCTCTGATTGCTTCTTTAAGACAGAGTCACAAAAGTGAAATTGCTAAGAGAAAGGTCACCCAAAATTTTTGGATTTTGCTATGTATTTCCAAAAGTATCCTAAAGAAAAACATTCTTCCAATTTGCACTATCAACCATGGTGAATGAAA
Source organism: Cuniculus paca (assembly GCA_004365215.1). Lineage (NCBI taxonomy): Eukaryota > Metazoa > Chordata > Mammalia > Rodentia > Cuniculidae > Cuniculus > Cuniculus paca. The sequence continues at coordinate 2,955 of RJWT010005880.1, read as the reverse complement.
GTGCTGGCTCTCCCTATCTGCTTGCCAACCCCTTGGCTCTTGCATTATTTTCAATCTTAATATGATGTTATGTTATTATTATATGTTTTTCAGCATCTCTGCATTTCTTTCTTTCTTTCTTTCTTTCTTTCTTTCTTTCTTTCTTTCTTTCTTTCTTTCTTTCTTTCTTTCTTTCTTCTTCCTTTTTGGCCCTTTCTCACCTGCTTGTTAAGAAAATACAGGTTGTGAAACTGGAAACTGTCATTCTTTGAACTAGAATTCATTCCTCTGGAGGCTCACAAAGCTATTTCATAAAGAAATGTTGTCCCTGCTCTATAATTTTAAGTGTCCCAATCACCACTGGCCCCTTGTAGGCCTCAGGCCTACAAGGATGTCTGGACAGCCTACGGAGAACATTAATGTATGTGGCGTTTGCTTTTTATTCCCTTTGGCGACCTGTGCCTTTGGGATGTCTTTGAGGTGTTTGATGCTTTTTGTAGCTGGAGTTATTGATCAGGGGAGCAAAAGAGAAAGCTAGCAATGGCCAGAAGAGAGGCTTCCCTGAACTTGCATCCAAACTTGAAGGGGTCTGCTTGCACTTGGAATAGAGCAGTCCCATGAGTACTGATGCTCCTGAAAAGACTAATCCCAAAGAAAAATTCTGTATTCTGGCTGGAAAAATCATGACAATTTCATACTTTTAGGGAATTTAAAAACAAACAAACAATCTCCCCCAAACTCCAACAGTATATGTTCCCAGTAAAGAAGGATGTATCTTTTGAGTTTCCTAACACCATCCTGATGATCACTAATATAGCTTAGCATGTTGTCTCAGTGTTTTATATCTTGGGAAAATAATGGGACTGAACAGGGTCTTGGGATTGAGTGGGACCCTCTGACTACATCTGGTTGTTTTTTGTGAGAAGTAATAGGTGTCACTTGTAGGCTGGAGAATGCAGCTGTGCTCGGCCTCGAACTTTCTCTCTCTCTCTGACACAGTGACAAGCAGCATTCCAGGTACCCAAGTGGGAAGCACATGGGATTGAGGAGAAAACCATCTTAGCACCTGCAGCAGAGTGGAGAAGCAGCCTGACACAGCACTACTTGCTTAAGGGGACCAAGACTTTGGGATCATTTGTTAATGCAGCCTAACATAGACCAGCCTGATTCCCACAGACAGTTTGAAGCATTTAATACCTATAATATGGTTCTGGCTCATATCTAGATGTCTTCTCAAAGCCTCACATGGTCACAGGTGGGGCTTGTCAGAAGCAGCTGAATCTAGATGTGTGATGCTGGGATTAAGGGTGAGTGATTACTAAATTAGTCCACTGATTGTTGTAGCATAATTCTGGGTGTGGATAATGGAAGGCCCACCCTGGGTATGGGTGGCACCATCTAAAAGGTGGATAGTCTGAAAAGGACAGGCAGGCCTTGTGTGCTGCCTTCTCCCTGCTCTGTTTTTCCTTGGATTGTTTCTCCTCTGTGATTCCCCTCTGTCAAGCCTCGGAGCCAGCCAACCATGGACTGAAACCTCTACAATCTGTAAGTCAAAATAAAACTTTTCTCCTTCAACTTTGGATGTCAGATGTTTTGTCTCAGCAACAAAAGCTGTAACTGAGACAAACACTTATAAAAATCATCAAAGGACATCATATTATTGTGATGCATGCTTACCCACATTTATGGCTGGACAATTCATAATAGCCAAACTTTGGCAGCAGCCTAAATGTCCATCAACATATGAATGATAAAGAAAATGTGATATTTACACATCATGGAGTACTATTCTGCCATAAAGAGAAATTTAAGACATTTGTAGGGAAATAGATGTATCTTGAGACCATAATGTTCAGTGAAATAAGTCAGACATTCAAGCTTAGTTATTGCATAGCTCATCTTATAGGAAAAACCCAAATTACAAATGAGGGGTAAAACACAAGATAGATAATAAGAAGTAAGGAGATAATCTTTATCAAAAGGGAAGTGAACCAACAGATGGAGAGACGGGTAGGGAGGGGAAGAGACAGGTGATGAAAAAAGGAATTAAAATGTGTTAAGCACAAGGACCAACTCCACATGAAGAATGTGACGATTGTGTTCTGCAAACATGTATTAAAAATAAAATAAACTTTTAAAAAGGAAAAAATAAAATCTTATCCAATAAAAATCGTTAGATATTTAGGAACAATTATAAACATAAAAATCATCTTGAAAGGGCTAAGGATTACCAAAAAAAAAATCTTAGAAGTTTAAATTATTCAAGTAGTTCTCCATTCTTATTATGATGGATAGCTTTTATGGCAATTTCTTTTTCTACTTAAAATAAAATTTGGAGTGTTAAATTAAAAAGTAAAGAACAAAGAATGATAACACTAACTGAATGCCCACTAGATGCAAGTATAGCACTAGATACGTTCTATGTTCATTTCACTGCAGCCTAATAACCACAGAAAGGCAATGACATTCCTTTCTAAGGGAAGAGATTTGAGATGTGTGGAGACTGAGAGACCTTGAACACAGGTTGGTCTATCCCTCCTGCCCTTGCCATATTTTCTCTTCAACAGTGTTTTACTGAATTGATTGTTTATGTATTATTCCAAATATATACAACCTTCCATTATTTGCATAATTGAAAAGTATACTATGTACTTTTTTTTTTTATACTATCACATTTTTCTATTCTGTAAACAAAAGAAAAACCTGGTCCAACTCAGATCCACAGTCCACGTGTATGAGGATTGCGGACCCCACGAATTCTGCTGAGACTCAATTATGGTGGAACAACAACAACAAAAAATTTCTAAGGCCTTCTCTTTCAATAAATAGGTTCAATTTCCATGTCTCCAGGTGTTATTTTCTCAGGTTTGTGTCCTGTACCTTTTACGGTTAAACCCTTTGTTAAAGCCACAGCTGCCGACTTCATTTTTCCTGTGCTTGAAACAGTATTTGCAAGCACAGATCCTGGTTGGAAAC
>RJWT010005879.1:14070-30191 GCA_004365215.1 Cuniculus paca | reverse complement strand
TTTCCAGCACCATTTATTAAAGAAGCTGTCATTCTTCCAGTGAACATGTTTGGCCCCTTTGTCAAAGATAAGGTGGCTGAGTGTGTTTGTATTTGGGGTTGTATCTTCTAATCTATTCCATTGATTCTCAGGTCTGTTTTGATTCCAGTACCATGCTGATTTGATTACAGTAGCTTTGTAGTATAATTTCAAGTCTGGGATTGTGATGCCTCCTGTCCTGCCCTTGCTGCACAGAAGTGCCTTTGCTACTCTAGGTTTCTTCTGGTTCTAGATGAATTTTAAGAATGATTTATCTAGATCCGTGAGGTATGCTAATGGTATTTGGATGGGAATTGCATTAAATCTGTATAATAATTTTGGGAGAATGGCCATTTCCACAATGTTTGTTCTTCCTATCCATGAGCATGGAATGTCTTTCCATTTTCTGAGATCCTCTTCGATTTCTTTTTTTCAGAGTACTGTAATTTTTATTGGATAGATCTTTTGCTTCCTTTTTTAGGTTGATTCCTAAGTATTTCATTTTTTTGGATGCCATTGTAAAGGGTGTGGTTTCTCTTATTTCTCTCTCAGTGAATTTGTTGTTTGTGTACAGGAATGTGATTTATTTCTGAGTATTGACTTTGTATCCAGCTACATTACTGAATTTGGTTATGACATCCAGAAGTCTTTCTATGGAGTTTTGTGGGTCTTCTATGTAGAGTATCATGTCATCTGCAAATAGTGATTATTTGACTTCTTCCTTTCCTATTCTTATTCCTTTTATTTCTGTCTCTTGTCTAATTGCTCTGGCTAATGTTTCCAGCACTATATTGAATAGGAGTGGTGATAATGGACATCACATTAAATCTTAACAATTGCTCTCTTCATTTTTGAAAGTTGGGAGAATAACACTTTAGATATCATAAGTTTTTGTCTTTTAATTTTTAAATACACAAATATTATTTCCATGATCAGAAAGCAATAAATATATTCACTTTTATTCCTAAAGGCCTCGAGATGTTTCTAGCTATCATGTTTCTTCTCATTTGCTTCATAGTTAAACATATTTAAAGAATATTCCCTTTCAAATGTTTATCTCCCATTGTTTTAGAAATCAATGATGTCTGATTTTTCTTCCTAGTTTTTCTAACACTGAATAACATCAAGGAATATCTATCTCCCTTTTTATTTTTTATGCCAAATCAAATGAACACTTGGCAACGTTTATCTTGCTACTTCCTTTTTTGAGCCACTACTCGCTATCATTTTATTTATGCCTCTACTCTTATGTTTGTATCTTCTTTTTTGTCTTTTTTGGAATTTTTTTCTTGATGGGAAGGGAGTCTAAAAACAAACACAATTCTTTTTTAACATAGACACTTTATCTTAATTTTCTACTCATTAAAAAGATTGATTCATAATCATTCACTCTATTCAATCCTCTCATTTTTAGTGCTATTATTGAGATGTTCAGATTTTCATGTTCCATTTGTTTTTTGTATTTTATATGTCTCGTTCCTTTTGTATTCTGTTCCTTCCTTACTGCTCTTTTGTATCAAGTGGTTGTTTTCTAGTGTAACATTTTAGTTGCTTTTTTAATTTTTAATTATATTTTTGAAAGTATTTTCTTAATGATTGCTGTAGGGGCTACATAGTAAACACCATGACTTGTTACATTGTACTTCAGAATTTTATCAACCAAATAGCAGCAAACTATAGAAGTGTTATTCCCAGATGCCTCCATTCTGTTTCTTTTCTGTGCTATTGCTATTTATTCTATTTGCATTGAGAAACAAAGTAAGATGTTATATTTTTATTTTATATCCTTATATTTTAATGAAGCTGAGTGGAGAAGTAGTATGTATTTACAGATTTTTATAGGAATCTTTTAATTTAACATTTAAATTTCTTTCTGTGAATTTGTTACCATTTGATGTCTTTTCCATACTTAGTATATCTTTGTTCTTACATGCTTCCTTTATGTTATTATTAAGACATTGCACTTCTGTTCTATAAATGAAATAATACGATTTAAATGTATAAAGGTATACACATAGGTATATGTGTCATGTTATTTCTTTTAAAATCAGGTGATAAAAAATTTTTAAATGTGCAATTTTGTTTTCTTTATAATTACCTACTTAATGATCTTTACTCTCACTCATAATTTTTTCTTGTGAATTCAGATTTCTCTGTAACACTTGTTTTCAGACAGAACAGTACTATTTCTCAGAAGGCAGATCTGCAAGCAACAACTCATCTCTGATTTTTTTTTTTTTTTTTTTTTGGTCAGGGAATGTCACGTTTCACCTATTTTGATTAGTTTTGGTGGCTAAAATTCTTGTTTAAGAGCTTTGGATTTTGTTTGTTTTGTTGTTGTTTGTCTGTTTTTTGGTCTTTACTTGAAACATTTTGAATATATCATCCCACTGCCTTCTTGTCTCCATTACTTACAGGAAGTCAAGTCTTAATCTTGTTGGAATTTTTTTGTATTTTATAAATTGTTTTTCTTATTATTTTAAAATTTGTCTTTTTAACATTTATACTATAATACATAAGGGTGTAATTCTTTTTGCACTAATCTTACTTTGACTTTCTTAGATATATACATTAGTATTGTCCACCAAATTTGGAGAATTTTCAGCCATTATTCCTTCTAGTATTTTCTCCTGCCCATTTCCCACCTCTTCTTTTAGAACTCCCCTGATGTGTATATGATGCACTTAATGTGTCCCACATTTCTCTGAGGCTCTGTTCATTTTTCTTTATTCCTTTTTCTCTCTGGGCTTTACATAGGTAACTATCTATTGATCTGTTTTCAAGGTCCCAGATTCTTTCTTTGACCAGGTAAAATCTACTGTTGAGTCTTGCTACTGAATTTTTTGTTTTGATTATTGTACTTTCCAACTTTAAAATTTCCATTTATTGTTAATAACCAATATATTGTTGACATTCTATATTTGATGAGATTGTCATAATATATTCGTTTATGTCTTTAGGCATACTTTCTTTCAATTCTTTAAACACATTTACAAATGCTGCTTTGAATCTTTGTTAAGTTCAACATTTAGGCTCTTTTAAAAACTTTTGTGTTACCTGCTTTTTTTAAAAAAAAATATTTATCTTTTTATTTAGACCTTCTTTGAATATCTCATAATGTTTTATTGAATGTGAGTATTTTGCATACTCTTTTGTAGCAAGTCTACATATTGATTACTTCTCCAGTTATTGTAAATTTTAAATCTTATTACTATTTTGCCAAATAATGAAAATAATAGACATTAGTGACTAACACAATTTATACATTTCAGAAATCTCATTTGCTGCTGTAGTTTTACAAGCAGCACAGTGTCAAATGTAACAGGAACTCCATGCTAATTGCGAACAAACAAATTCTTTGTGATGGATGAAATGTAGACAAGGCTCTGATGTAGTTCCCTGCAAGGCAGCAAGCACAACCAGAGGACCTAAGTGGGATTCCCATGAAGAAATCTAATTGATTTCTTGCTGTGGCCTTTGTCTCATTATGTGATTTCCACACTGTAACTATTTATGGCTATTATCTGATTATTATAGCTATTGTCATGTATGGCTATTGTCTGCTCAAATCCCCCAGTGTCTTCCCATCACACCTGAAATAAAAGACTCCTATTGCCTCTCTGCCTTATCTCCTACCTCTCTCTTCCCTCTTTCCTCTGCTCTCATCTAATGGCTCCTTCCATAGTATTCTCCTACTTCACTCATTCTACAGTGGGGTCTGCTCATGGAACTTTCTTCCTCGTTAAATTCATTTGTTTTGCTCTCGCACTTCTAACTGTATCGCTAAGTCACTGGATATGCTAATATTTCTATTTGTAATTAATTTATTGGTACATCTTGGGTATGCAGAATGATCCCATTCATCATAGGGAATTTGTATCTATATGTGATACACCTTGATTCTTTTTTTCCCATTCTCCTCTCCTTCCTTCAACCCATGCTTCCCTTGCTATTTTAACAAATGCTTAGTTTCCATTAATTCCTTATTTTCTCATTTTTTTTCTTTTCTCTTCCTTTCCTTTCTCCTCTCCCCTCTCTAGTTCCCTTCCCACTTAAACATTTTCTTCCTATTTCACAATATCTATTATACATTTTGGTCATTATTTACAACCATCAGTTTCTCACACCAGAGAAACAATGCAGTGTTTACACATATGTATCCCATTTATTTCACTTAAGAATATTGTCTCAAGATGCATCCATTTACCTAGAGATGTCTCAAGTTTACCTTTTTTATGGTTGAGCAGTACTTCAGTGTAAAAAAAAAAAACAATGAACCTACATCTTCTTTACCCATTTTTTGGTTGACAGGCATTTGGACTGTTTTCAAGATTTATCTCGCATAAATTGTGCACTATAAACATGGATGTACATATACCACTGTAGTCCAATGATTTTAATTCCTTCAGGAAGATACCAAGAAGGTGAATATCTAGACTGAATCAAACCTCTAGTCCTAGTTTTTTGAGGAATCTCTGAAATGGTTTCCACAGTGGCTGCACCGGTGTACACTCCCAACAACAAAGGAGAAGTGTTCCTTTTACCCTACAACCCTTCCAGTATTTGTTATTGGTTGATTTCTTGAAAATCTTCCTGCAGTGAGATAGATTCTCAGTGTTATTTTAGTTTGAATATCTCAAATAACTAATAATGTTGAACATTTTTCATATATTTGTTTGCATTTTCTACTTCATCATCTGAGAAGTGTCTGTACCTTTGAGATGCTCATTTTTGGATTGGATCTTTAAATTTTTGGGGGGGGATTGTTTATATATTCTAGATAGTAGTCCTTTGTCTGAGGAACAGCTGGCAAAATTTTTTTCCCACACTTGGCTTGTCTCTTCACTCAGTTGTTGGCTTCTCTTTTTGTGCAAAAGTTGTTTAACAAGATGAAATCATAGTTGTTGATTCTTTGTGAAAGTTCCTGAGAAATTGGGACTTTGTTCATGAAGTCTTTGCCTACACCTATATCTTCAAGAGTTCTACCTGTTCTCTTTTTTAACACATTTAGTACTTCTGTTTTAATATTCAGATCTTTGATGCATTTCAATTTTAGGTTAGTACCAAGTGAAAGATATGGATCTAGTTTTAATCTTCAGCATGTGGAAAGCCAGTTTTTCCAACACCATTTATTAAAGAGGCTATCTTCCATCCAGAGACCATGTTTGACTTCTTTGTCAACTATTAGGTTGCTGCGTATATCTGAAGTTGTTTCTGCATCTTCTAATCTGTTCCACTGGTCATGAGGTCATTTCCCCCCCAGTACCATGCTGTTTTTATTACAGTAGCTTTGTAGTATAATTTCAAATCAGGGATTGTAATGGCTCTCGCCTTGCCCTTGTTGCCCAGAATTTCCATGGCTATTCTAGGTCTCCTCTGGTTTCAAGTGAATTGTAGGAATGTTTTCTCTAATTCTGTGAGATACACTGCTAGAATTTTGATCAGTATTGCATTGTATCTGTATGACAACTTTGGGAGTATGGCCATTTTCACTACATTGGTTCTTCTTACCCAAGGACAAAGATGTTTTTCCATTTTCTTATATCCTCTTCAATCTCCTATTTTAGAGTACTGTAGTTTTCAATGCAGAATTCTTTTGCATCCTTTGTTAGATTAATTCCTAGGTATTTTATTTTGTTTGGATGCTATTATGAAAGGTATTATATCCCTAATATCTCAGTCAGTAAATTTTTTATTTGTGTACAGGAAGGCTAGCAATTTTTGTGGGTTGACTTTGTATTCAGTTATGCTACTGAATTTTCTGATTAAATTTAGTAGTCTTTTAGTGAACTTTTTGGGGTCTTCTATGTAAAGTATCATGTCATCCACATATAATGACAATTTAGCTTCTTTTCCTATCTTTATTCTTCTTATTTCTTTCTCTTATTTAACTGTTCTGGCTAGTATTTCCAGAACTATGTTGAATAAGAGTGATGATAGTAGACATTCTTGTCATGTTCCTGGTTTTAGACTGACAGTTTTCAGTTTTTTTACCATTTAATATGATGTTAACTTTTGGTTTGTCATAGATAGCTTTTATCAGATTGAGATAAGCACCATTCATTTCAGTTTCTGTTGGGTTTTACCATGAATTGTTGGACTTTGTCAAAAGCTTTATCTACATCTATTGAAATGATAATATGATATTTGTCCTTGGATCTGTTAATGTCATTATTACATTTATTGATTTGCTTATGTTGAACCATCCCTACATGCCTGAAATGAATTCTACTTGGTCATGGCATATAATTCTTTCAATGATTTGCTGCATTCTGTTTTCAAGTATCTTCATTAGGGAGACTGACTTGTAGTTCTTTATCTTGGTTGAGTCCTCTGTTTTTTGTTTTTTATTTATTTTTTTATTTTTTTCAGGTTAATGCTTGCTTACAGGAATGAAATTGGGATTATTGCTTCACTTTCAATTTCATTAAAGAGTTTGAGAAGTACAAACATTAGCTTTTCTGTAAATTACTTATAGAGTTCAGTAGTGAATCCACAAAGCCTGGGCTTTCTTTGTTGGTAGGTTTTTAATAGCATTTTCAATTTCATTGACTGATATTGTTTTGTTTAAAATTTTTATAACTTCTTGACTCACCTTTGGTAATTCATATGTGTCTAGGAACCTGTCTATTTTTCCTGCATTTTTGATCTGATTAGAATACAGATGTTCAAAGTAGGTATAGTTGATCGTCTGTATTTCTGCAGGATTTTTTTTATTTCAACCTTTTTATTCCTAACTGCATAGACTTGAGTCTTTTCTTTCCTATTTTTTAATAAGGTTGGCTAAGGGTTTGTTAATTTTATTTAATCCTTCAAAGAACCAACTCTTCATTTATTTTTTGTATTGTTTTCTTAGTCTCAACTGCATTAATTTCTGCTCTGATCTTTACAGTTTCCTCCTTGTACATGTTTTAGGCTTGACTTGCTCTTCTTTTTCTGAAAGTTTGAGGTTCAGCATTAAGTTGTGTATTGGAGCTCACTCTATTTTCCTGATATGGGACTTTACTGTTAAAAATTTCCCTCTTAGAACTGCTTTCACTGTGTCTCATAAGTTCTGGTATGTTGTATTGTCATTATCATTCAGTGGTAAAAACTGTCTAATTTTTTCTTTCATTTCATCTGCAACTCATTGGTTTTTTGGGAGAGTGTTACTTAATTTCCATGTGTTTATGAGATTTTTGTGGTTTCTTTTGCCACTGATTTCTAGTTTCATTGTACTATGGTCTGATAGTATGCATGGGATAATTTCAATTCCTTTGCATTTACTTAAGCATGTTATATGAACTAGCATATGATCTGTTTTGGAGAACATCGTGAGTGCCCCTGAGAAAAAGTGTGTATTCTGATGTTGTGGGGTGGAACACTCTGAAGACATCCACTAAATCTATTTATTCACAGGTTTGGTTCACTTCTCTTATGGTTAATAATTGTGTCAACTTGAGTTTAGAAGTTTAACTGAGAGACTCAGCAGGGAGTCAAGGTTCTTACTTTGTAAATATCCTCATCCTGTGCAAAGGAGGGCAAGGACATTTTGTGAGTGTTACACCCACCCTCAAGGTTTTGGGGGTGGGTGGCCTGTGTACAATATAAGGGTAGAGAAGAGGCTTGTGTTTTGCTTTTTTGCTCTGGCTGTTGCCTTGAAGTGTTGCCCCAGTGCATGCCACCCTGCCTTGGAGCCAGCTGATTATGGACTGAAATCTCCAGAAACTGTAAGCTAAATAAACCTTTTCTTCCCTAATTTTGGGTGTCAGGTATTTGTCTCAGCAATGATGAAAGCAACCAAGACAACTTGTAATATTTCATTGTTGATTTTTTGTATAGTTGATCTGTGTATTTGTGACAGGGGGTATTGAGGTCTCCCAGGATAATTGTATTAGTGCTCATTTGATTTTTCATCTCTGTTAATATTTGATTTATATAACTAGATGCACTCCTTTCTGGTGTGTATTTATTTATGATTGTTATCTCTTCTTCTTGGATTTTTCCCTTCACAAGAATGTAGTGACCTTATTTGTCTCTCTTAATCAGTCTTGGCTTGCAATCCACTTTGTCTGCAAATAGAATAGCTACCCCTGATTTTTGCCAGGTTCCTGTCACATGTAGTTTTCCATCCTTTGGCTTTCAGTCTATGAATCTCTTCTTGAATTAAGTTTGTTTCTTATATGCAGCATATTGTTGGATCTTGATTTCTTGATCCATTATGCCCATTCATATCTTTCGATTGGTGAATTGAGACAATTAAAATTAATGGCTATTACTGATATGTATTGACTTACCTTGTCATGTAATTTTCCTGGTTTTGGCTTCTGTTTTCCCTCTCTTTTTAATTGCTTGCTTTGTCTGGTGAATTCATTCTGTACAGGTTCATGGAATTGTAATCCTTTTTATCTGTTTTTCTACTATCCTTCAGAACATTTTGGAGTACTGGTTTAGTGTTCATGAATTTCCTCACTTGTTGTCATGAATGTGTCTTATTTCTCCATCAATTTTGAAAGATAGTTTTGCAAGGTACATCAATCTGGGTTGGAGTTTGTTTTCTTTTATGACTTGAAATACTTCCTTCCAAGCTTTCCTTGACTTGAGGGCTTCTGTTGATAAGTCTGTTGTGATTCTGGTAGGCATTCTTTTAAAAGTGACTTTTTTTTTTTTCTAAAAGTCTTTAATATTCTGTTGTTACATTGAATTTCTGGAATTTTTGCTATTATCTCCCTTGGCTTAGTTTTTATCTTTGTTTTTTTTTTTGATCATGGCTAATTGGAGTTCTATATGCCTCACTTACCTAGTGTCAATTTTTTTTCTCTCCTTGGGAAGTTTTCTGCCATGATTTGTGTGAGCAGATATTTTTACATCATTTGTGACATCTCCTGTTTTTCAATTGACTGTTCTTTACATCAACTTGCAGCTGTTGGATTGATTCTTTGTGACCCCTTGCTATTTTTAAGAAACCTTTCTTTTCATGATCACTAACTGCAATCCTATCTTCTATATCTGAGATTCTGGCCTTAAATTTGCTCATTCTGCTGTGTATGCTTTCAGTGAAATTTTTAATCTCCTGGATTTTTAAAAAATTTGTTTCATGAATTCCATTTCTTTCCTATGTTGGGTGTTCATGGTTTCCATCATTTTCCTAAGCGCATATATATATATATATATATTTTTTTTTTATCTGTATTTGCTCTAGAGTCACAAAGCTTGTCTAACAGTATGGTCACTATCTCTGTAGTTATCTGAGAAATTATTTCTGATTTGATTTTTTTCTAGAACTTTGTTCATCTGCTTTGTTACTTCCTGCCATTACCACTTCAGAGAGTTCAGGTCAGTAACTTTCAGTTAGTTTCATCCTCTTGCCCCCAGAATTTGTCTTTGGTGAGCTAGATGTCTGTGGTTGCCTCTTGTTAAAGTGTCTTATTTTCTTTCTTTCTTTTTTTCTTTCTTTCTTTCTTTCTTTCTTTCTTTCTTTCTTTCTTTCTTTCTTTTAATTCTTGGGTTGATATTGTAAATTGCCTATGGCAAGTAACTTTATTGCTAGTATTTAGAACCCTTAGGAAATGAGTACATCTCAGAGGTGTCTTTTCCAGGTGTAGCTGACTTTTGGATTTTGAATCTGTTACAAGATCTTGCCTCTTGAATTTATTGGGGATGAGAAGTTACTGTCTTCATGGCCCAACCCCTAGTTCTTTGACACTGGCCTATAGCATTTTTATGATCTTTAGGCAATTGTAGTTTCGGTATATCAGGAAAAACAACTGGTTAGAACCATTATGTCACTTTGGCTGAAGTGGTACAATCAACAATAACAAGAGAATGAAAAACATCCTAGAAAATGACAAACTGAGGTAACTATTAATTTGTCACCTTTAACCATATGAACTGGATTTGTGGTTATATAACAAAATCTAGAATTAACTAGAAATTGTATACAGTAAATAAGCCCGCAACATGTCAGTTTTACCCTCAGGGGAGAAAATTTAAAAGAGGTTGGGGGGAAATAGAATTAATAGAAAATGAAGAGATTATAATTAAAGAGAAGTTTACACAAACTTTGGGAAACTGGTGAAGAAGACATGAGGGAAAGAGAGAAGAAAGAAATAAAACAAGAACAAAACATCATAACAACAACAAAAAACTGTAAATCATATTTACATTTATATATAAAGAAGAACATTCAAGTAAAGGCAAAACAAAATGAACCCCCCCCAAAAAAAAATAAGGAAAGAGAGAGAGCAAGCAAGAAAGATCTACTTCAAGGTATGTCTCTACTGCCAGTGGTAGACAATGTGGGCAGATAGAGTCCAGATTCAAGCTGAGTAATCCTAATAAGCCAGCTATGGTGTCATGATAGTGTAGTGGATAATCCTAGTGAGCCTGCACTTTTAGTTTTACTGAAGTTTAGGCTGGTTTCTGGTCAGGAGGCTGGAACTAGACCCATTTGGCCTGCAGCAGTCTGTATGCCTCCTGACAGCTTAAACTCAGCTCCCTGGTGGCTGGAATTTGGCTCCCTGATCCCAACACTGGGAGCCAGCAGTTGCTCTGAGTTCTGAATTCAGTGGCTTCCAATGAATCATCCTCTCCTGTGGCACCTCTGAATCCAAATAACTCACCAGCCAGTGAACCACTGCATCCACTGATCAATTACACTGGTGTGTTTTTCCATGGAAACCTCTGGGGTCACCAGTAGTCACCGTGTGTCTGCAGGTTCAAGCCACCCCTCCCTTGGACTGAGCTGTGCTCAGGGAGAAAGTGCTGCCTGTCACCTCCTCCTTCTTCATTAAAATCTCTCTCTTTTTTCTTCCTATGGATTTAAATTCTTACTTCAGATCCTTGCTGATTCCTGGGAACCCTCTTCTCTCCTTCTCTTCCTTCTCATGTTACTGTATTCCAATGTATGGATACCAAATATCAGAGAACCTCTTTCTCTACTCCTCACCATTCTACAGTCTTCCAGAAAGTTCACTAATATTTCTTATTCCCCCTTCCTACTTTTATTTGGCAGCATTGATCACTATGCAAAATATTATATAATTTGCTTTGTTGCTTTATGGTTTGATTTTGTTTGGTTTTGTTTTGTTTCTCCTTTATTAGACTATGAGTTCCATGAAAATAAAATTTGTTCCTTCTGTTCCTGCTGTATTTCCTGTTCATGGAACAGTACTTGGCACATAGTCAACACTCCAAAAATAAGTACAAATTTTATGAATAAATAAACACCATTAGTAAATAATACTTTGTTCATTTAACTAGTTTTAACTGAGGACTAACTTTCAGAAACTCTTTTAGGCATTCAAGACACATTAGAAACTTAAACAAATGAAGTCTGTTTTATGTAGCTGTAGTAATCCATTAAGGAGAAAATATAATTTTTGTTATTTAAATATACCATGAAGAAACTAACAGCAAGATAAAAGGATAAAATATATGGACCAATAAACACTAGTGGCAAAGAGAGAATAAGTACAGGGAAGACCTATCTCTCTGAGGAAGTGACTTTTGTGGTGATGATGATGATGATGGTGATTAATAGTGATAAGAATGAAGAAGACAATGATAAAAGTGGTAGCTAAAGATTAAGTAGAAAGCTGCTTGGCACTAAATACAGTTTTGTATAATTTTCACTACATATTGCTGATTCCCAGAAACAAGTTGTCTTGTATTCAATTTGTTAAATGCTTGAGTGAAAGATCGTATAAAAATGTGAGGATAGCACTACTTGAACTGTTCCTGTTTCTGTTACATTTTGTTCTTTTCCAAATTAGTTGTTTACTGTTTTTAAAATATCATTTACACTTTCTAGGATTGGTCATAATATGTTTAAAAAAGGACATAAGCATCATAATTTCTTAATGAATAGAAAATTTCATAATTTTCAAGGGAAGTAGACAATAGATATTTATTTTAGTGAAGACTTTGATCTAAAGCAAATTGTACAGTTCTGATCTCTTTGCAGCAATCAATTCAAGTTTACAGGAGGAGACCAACCAAAGACGTTCCAAGAAATGATTTTCCTTGACAATATTATTCCTTTGTCTGGCTTTCTAGTTCAGTTCCCACCTTCACCACCTCATCCCCTTACCACAACAAAATAAATCATCAGTAGTATAAGTCCTTTCCAATACAACTCTGCAATTTCTAAGTAGAGAGCAGAATATATATTTGAAGAAAGAATTTCTCTTATTTGCTTCAAGAATAATATAATTTTTCACTCTAAGTCATATTATATGTCATATGTTATCCACTAATAATTTAAAAATTTATTTTATTCTTATTAAATCTTCTCATATGCAATGATTCTAATCACCTTTCTTGTCTTTGTATATACCCAAAATATACCCAATAAGAATTTTTCCAACCAATATTTCCATTTTGTAAGACTCAAAAATTTGCATTTATTTTAAGTTTAAATAAATTTTCTTAAGGCAAATTAGGTATTTGTTGATCTACATAAGTTGTTTTAGAGTTAAAATTGTGATGTTATCCTTCTGGATAATGATAAAAATAGAGATCATTAATTTAGAGTTTATTATGTAAGGTTATGAACTGGGCACTGAGCAATCACATAAAACGATTTTGTTTTCATTTTTCTTTTGTCTGCCTAGTTATATGAAGATGACATGTACATAATCAAAAAAATAAGTAGGCAGATAAGGCATAGGTGTCATGAAATTATTTCAATGATTTAAGTATAAAATATGTGAGGATGGAAAATATTGCATAGCTAATGGCAAGGAAAAGATATAAAAATGAAAATGGCATCCCTTTTCAAATGCAAACTACATTCTGATTTCTCTTCAGGTCAAATAAATCTTTTGTCTTTTAAAATGCAAACTATAAAACACATTCCCATTTACCCCCACTTATTTATAATAAGTACTGCAAGACATTATCTTGAAATACTAATCTTTGTGTGCTCCTTTTCCACTCTCCCTTAAAAGATACTTCTTCCATCAACAATAAGAAGAATGAAATAGTCTGAAAAAGTCATTGAATTTTATAGTGAACTGAAAAGAGTCAGTTTTTGTTGGTTTTTAAAGTAAATGTTCAATCAATGATTCCCTATTTTGAAAAGCAACAAACAAAACGAAAAGTCTACAGTCGTACATACAATTTATCTCTTAGGCAGCTGTTTACCAAATAGAAAGAAGTACACAGGATAGGAATTTACATTAAAAAAAACTTTTTAAAAACATTAGTAACTTTTAAATTCCATATACGTGCATCCATGAAAGCAATGTAGGGTACTATTTTTTATGCATTTGAATATGATATAAATTTTATCACACTACACATGTCATTTTCGAACTTGCTTTCCTAAAAAAAATCAAGACTGTGTTTTGAAACTAAGTATGATGATACATGTACATAAGGCATATTTATTAACTGCTCTACGTTGTATCTTGTGTGACTATTGTGTATATTTAAGCTGCTCTCACTAGTTTGTTACCACAAACACCATGGGAATAAGCATTTTAATGCATACTCTTTAGTGAATATTTATATAAATCATTGTTAATAACTCCAGGTCATGTATCGCCCATACCTGTGTTTACTAGGTAATACCAAATTCCTCTCAACCTGTCTGTATGAGAATTTCTATTTCCTTTCATCCTTCCCAATAAATAATATTATCAGATATTTGGCAGTCAGAAGGGCAGAAATCTCGCTTTCTAATTTATGTTTGTTAATTTTAATGTGTACTCATTAGAAAAAATAATTATCTTTTCATCTATTTATTGGCTACAGGATTTTTTTCTCATGACCTGGCTGTTCATATTTTAACCTTTTTTTTCACTTGAATCTTTAGAACGTATTAATTTGTAGAAATTTTTATCTATTTATAATTTGCATATTAATCTTAATCAGCAACTGACAAAACTTTTCTTATGACATCACATTTGTGGCTTATTGCATATATATATGTATATATATATATTTTTTTTTGAGACAGGCTTTCACTATACAGTTCAGGCTGGCCTCAAACTCAAGGTGATCCTCCTGTCTCAGCTTCCCGAGTGCAAGAGTTACAGGCATGTACCACCACACCCTGCTTGAATGCTTACATTTTTGTGATGTCTATCAAGTGGAAAATTTACTGTAGTGAAATTTATGAAACATTTTACTTTTTAGCTTTTGAGTTTTTGTATCTAGATCAATAAATCCTTGATCCTGAGGTCAAAGAATTATTTTTCAGTCATTTTCTTATTAAAGTTTAACTTATTATATTATGATTTTTCTATTTACCTGGAATTTATTTTGTTCTAAAGCAGTGGTCTACTTTTATTTTGATTCCATATAAATGACCAATTGCCTCTGTATCATTTATTAAATAGTGGTGACATCTATAATAATGCTAAGTTTCCATGGTCTATTTCAAGGTGTATAATTCTACTACATTGATTCACTTGTCTCTTTTGCTATCAATAATATTTTGTCTTAAATTTTATATTGTTATATTAAAGTTGACATCAGTCTCGGTAGTTTTCATTGTTATTCTTCAGAATCTTCTAGTATTTTATTCTTCTATATAAAGAATACAAGTTCTGACTTATCAATTTTAATGAAAACCTTATTGAGAATTTAATTGAAATATTAACAAATGTATACTCTAGTAGAAAAATGGGCTTCTTTTACACTAATTTCTCTCCTTTTTGTTTTTAAATAAAAGAAGATGGTTTATTTGGAAAAGGGTGGAAAAAAGAGAAGATAGAAACTCTTGAAGAGTAGGGAACATCAGAAAGTGAATACCCATGTTTTTTTGTTTGTTTGCTTTTTTTGTTTTGTTTTTGTTTTTTCCTCAGCTCTTTTTTATTTGGAACTAGCGATTTCTTCCATCCTCCATGTGGGGGCTTAGAAGTTGTCATCATCTGGTTTGCTCTCTGGCTGTCTTTGATTCTAACCTGGGTACCTCTGTTTACATTCTTTCTGGGCATTTGATTCTATCCTGTCCCTTTGTGATGGATGTGTGGGGAGTGGGGAGCCCCATAGAAGGGCAGCTTAGAGTTAGAAATTAAGTAAAGGAATTATATGTCTGGTGTAGTGATATAGTGATGCTAAGGTGTGAATATACATGTATATATAAACATATATATATATATATACTATATAAGTATACTTACTCTATATCTATATTTATTATATAAGTGTACTTTCTATATATATACACATATATATACTTACTCTATATATACTTACTAAAAGACTATATTGTCTTCCATACATTATATATGTAGTCTTTCATATATTAAATAAGAATCCTTGGGTGGCTACTGCTTGTCTCCTTTCATAAATCCCTTTCCTCTCTTTCAAAAATGTGTATTTTTTTATGTACCTTAAACTCTTCTAAAAGTTAATTTCTATTTTTATTAAAATTGTTTACCAGATTCCTAGAGTTTTTCTTGTTATTGCAAAAATGTCTTTAGTTTCCATTATTTATTTTTTCTGATACCGGGGATCGAACTCACAACCTCGCACTTGCCAGGCAACCGCTTAAGCCACTGAGCGAAATTCCTGGCCCTCCATTATGTTTTATAATCAGTAAATCTGTTTTCTGAGAACACTAACGCATTTGTATATTGATGCTGTAACTTGCTGAATTCTCTTTTGTAATAGTTACCTAAGAATTTTCTTGGATTTTCCCATCAGACAGTCTGCAAACGAAGACTCTTTTACCTATTTTTAAAATTTCATATTTACTTTCCTTTTTGTGTTGTCCAGAGTTCATAGATGTGGTGAGTAGTAAATGTGAGGGCTGGTGGTTCCTAGGGTTCCATATTTTAAAGAGAATGTTTCTAGCATCTAAACGCTGAAGAGGCCTTAAGCACAGTGGTTAAAAATGTACACTCTAGGGCCAAGTGAGTTTGAATTTAAGCTCTGTCACTTGAAAGTTGGGTGACGGAAGTCAGATTATTTAATGCCTCTGTGTCCATGTTTTGACATTTGTGAAATTAAAATAATAATTATAAAACTTATTTCATTAAATGTTAAGGGAATTATATGAATGTGTGTGTTTGAATACAGAGGTGTATATTTGCCTAAGTGTCTATATATTTACATGTATGTATCATTTGTGCATATAGATTTAAAACAGTGCCTAGCATAAATTAAATTCT
>RJWT010005879.1:0-13970 GCA_004365215.1 Cuniculus paca | reverse complement strand
TTGCCTAAGTGTCTATATATTTACATGTATGTATCATTTGTGCATATAGATTTAAAACAGTGCCTAGCATAAATTAAATTCTTTATAATTATTTAATAATGATAGATTATATACGTTTTGTTATTAATACTCTAAAATTATAAATTAAATGGAGAGACTTTTGCCACTACCATCTTTATATTCCTGAGTTGGCAATAATATAACCTAGACATGACCTTTTGTTATTGATGGTGATGTCATTGTTAGTATACTGCATTTTTAAATATTTTTAGAAATATTTTAAATATTTATTGTATCCCAATAAAACTTTTATTGGGATACAATGATATATAAAAATCTTCATAGGTTTAGTTTATACAATTTGACTACAAAGTTTTATATCAATTTTTTATTACTTTATTCTTTTAGAAGGCAACGATATCTTGGAAATGTGATTATGTTCAAAACTCTTGATAAGTATTTTACAAAGATAACATTATTTCTGTCCAGAAAGAGAAGAGACTCTACTCTGTGAGATTAAATCTTCATACTTCAATCCTGTCCCTTATCAATGGTTTTTTATGGGACTTGGTAAAACTAATCTTTTTCTACCTCATTTTAATAATATTGACTTACTTTCATGGGGTGTCTTGAAGATCAAGTAATGTTAAATCTAAAAACACAGTGGAACAATAAGGATAAATGTAAAGGTTAAAATGAATGACTTTTTTTGACATAGTTATCCTATTTATCACAGTATTCAGCACCAATCAATATGCTCTTAGAAGCTGCACAACAAAAAATGTCATAGACAGGTTAACTGCTGCACAAAGTCTTGCCCGTGTTTATCTAGAGTGGGGGCTACACTTCTTTTTTTTAATTTTAAAGAGAAAGAAAAGCACAGAAATTAGAAACCAATCAAGCAAAAACAAACAAACAAAAGCAACAACAACAAAATCCAAACAATGAAAACATCAACAACAACAAAATAGTGATACAGGATTTCAAATTAAGATGGTAAGAATTTAACAATGATTGTTGTATTACATATTGTTATCTTCAGAATAGTAACTCAGGTTACCAGATACAGGCATGCAAAATTCATCAAACAATATGATTTCCCTTTGAGCAGTTTCTTTCTCTTTCACCGTATCTATTGTAAATTTTGAATCTTACTTATGTTCAGTTTTTTGCACTAGTGAGACAATA
This sequence comes from Cuniculus paca, assembly GCA_004365215.1. Lineage (NCBI taxonomy): Eukaryota > Metazoa > Chordata > Mammalia > Rodentia > Cuniculidae > Cuniculus > Cuniculus paca. The sequence goes on along the minus strand of RJWT010005879.1, from coordinate 12,782 downwards.
CAGAGTTTACATGTGAGTCTGATTTATTTCACTTATGAGTACATAATTTAGTTGCATTCATCTACTTATAAAAGCCCTGAGTTTATTCATCTTTATAGCTGAGTAGTACTCCACTGCATAAAAATAACACATCTTTTTTATCCATACCTCAGTAGACGGGCATTTAGATTGTTTCCCAGATCTGGCTATTACAAATTGTGCTGCTATAAATATGGGCACACATATATCACTGTGGTATGAAGTTTTCAGTTTTTGGGGAAAATACCCAGAAGGGAAGAAAGGAAGGGAAGAAGGGAAGAGCTGTATTGAAAAGGACCTCCAATCCTAGTTTCTTGAAGAATCTCCACACTGATTTCCACAGTGGTTTTACTAGTCTACACTCCCAACAACAATGGAGAAGGGTTCCTTTTTCCCCACATCTCCAGCATTTGTTATTCATTGATTTCTTGATGCTAGCCATTCTTTCTGGAGTGAGATGATATCTCAGAGTTGTTTTAATTTGCATTTCTTGAATGACCAGTGATCTTGAACATTCTTTCATATATTTATTAGCCATTTGTATTTATTCATCTGAGAATTGTGTATTGATCTCAGACGCCCAGTTTTGGACTGGATCTTTGAATTCGGAGGGTCTGATTTTTTTCAATTATTTTTATATTCTAGAAAGAAGTCCTTTGTCTGAGGAACAGTTGGCAAAAATCTTTTCCCAATTCATGGGTTTTCTTTATTGGTGATTTCTTTGGATGTACAAACACTTTTTAATAAGATAAGCTTCCAATTTTAGATTCTTTGAAGTATTTCATATGCAGTTTGGTTTTTGTTCACAAACTCTTGGTCTACCACTATGTCTTTGAGATTTGTACCTACTTTGTCTTCCAGTAGATTTAGTGTTTCTGTCTTAATATTTAGATCTTTAATCCAGCTTTACTTTACTTTAGTGCATGGTGTTAGGCATGGACCTTGTTTAAGTCTTTGGCATGTGGAAACCAATTTTTCCAATACCAATTATTAAAGAGGCTATCTTTCTTTCAGTGACCTTGTTTGGCACCTTTATCAAAGATAAGGTGGTTGAGCGTATTTATAGTTTTGTCTCTATCTTCTTTTCTGTTCCATTGATCCTCAGATCTGTTTATTTACCTGTATCATGATAATTTTATTATAGCAGCTTTGTAGTATAATTTTAGGTCAGCGATTATGGTGCCTCTTTTCTTGTCTTTATTGCCCAAAATTGTCTTTGCTATTATAGGTCTCTTCTGGTTCCAGATGAATTTTCAGGATTTTTTTCTAGAACTGTGAAGTATGCTTAATGGTATTTTGATCAGGATTGCATTAAATTTGTATAACAGTTTTGGGAGTATGGTCATTTTCATTATGTTGGTTCTTCCTATCCATGAGCAAGGGATATCTTTACATTTTCTGAATTCCTCTTCAATTTCTTTTTTCAGAGTACTGTAATTTTCATTGTGTAAATCTTTTACTTTGTTTATTAGATCAATTCCTAAGTATTTTATTTATTTGGATGTTATTGTGAAGGGTGTGGTTTCTCTAATTTCTCTCTCAGTGAGTTTGTTGTTTGTGTACAGGAATGCTATTGACTTTTGAGTGCTCATTTTGTACCCAGCTACACTGATGAATTTGTTTATTAAGTCTAGAAGTCTGCTGGAGATTTTGGGGTCTCCCATGTAGGGTATCATCTGCAAATAATGATAATCTAACTTCTTCCTTTCCTATTCTTATTCTTTTCATTTCTCTCTCTTGTGTAATTACACTGGCTAATGTTCCCACAAATATATTGAATAGGAGTAGTAATAGTGAGCATGCTTGTCTTGTTCTTTATAGAATGAAAGGTTTCAGTTTTTGACCATTTAGTATGATGTTGGCTGTTGCTTTGTCATAAATGTCTTTTATCAGATTGAGGTAAAGACTATTCTGATTCTATCAAGGGTATTTACCATAAATTAGTGTTGGATATTATCAAAAACTTTTTCTGCATCTCCTGAGATGATCATGTGCTTTTTGTCTTTGACTCTCTTAATGTGGTGCATTTCATTTATTATTGAACCATCCCTGCATTCTTAGGATGAATCCCACTTGGTTATGGTGTACAATCTTCTTGATGAATTGCTGTATTCTGTTTGCTAGTCTTCTGTTGAAGATTTTTGCTTCTACGTTCATTAGGGAGATTGGCCTGTACTTCTCTTTTTTGGTTGGGTCTTTCTCTGGTTTTGGTGTCAGGGTAATATTTGCCTCCAGGAATGAGTTAAGGAGAATTGCCTCCTTTTCAATTTCATTAAAGAGTTTGAGGATTATTGGTGTTAAATCTTCTCTAAATTTCTTGTATAATTCAGCGAAATGGGTTTTTTTGTTTTGTTTTGTTTTTTTGGTAAGTTTTTAATTACCTTTTTGGGCTGGGAATTTAGCTTAGTGGCACAAGTGCCTGTCTAGCAAGTGCAAGGTCTTGAGTTCAATCCCAGGTACCAAAAAAAAAAAGTTTTTAATCACATTTTCAGTTTCATTAACTGATATTGGATTATTTCAAAATTTTATATCTTCTTGATCCAGCATTGGTAATGCATATGTTTGTAGGCATCTGTCCATTTCTTCTGTGTTTTCAATCCTATGAGAGTAAAGGTTTCAAAAGTAGGTATTGATGATGTTCTATAGTTACGCAGAATCTGTAATGATTTCACACTTTGTTTTCCTTATTGCATGAATATGAGTTTTTTCTTTCCTTTTTTAAAAGTGGGCTAGGGTTTTATCAATTTTAATTATTCTTTCAACTTTTTAATTTATTAATTCTTTGTAATGTTTTCTTAGTCTCACATTAATTTCTACTCTGATCTGCATAATTTTCTCTCTTCTTTGGACTTTGGGTTTGACTTCTTTTTCTAAAAGTTTGAGGTGCAGCGTTAGGTTGTTTATTTGTATTCATTCTGTTTTCCTTATGTGAGAATTTACTGCTATAAATTTCCCTTTGAGCACTGCTTTCATTGCATTCCACATGTTGTGGTAAGTTGTATTTGCATTTTCATTTGAGTGAAGATATTGTTTAATTTCTTCTTTAATTTTGTCTGTAACCCATTGGTTGTTCAGTAGGGTGCTAATTTCCATTTGTTTATGGAGATTTTGTGGTTTCTTTTGTCATTAGTTTGCAACTTCATTTCACTATGGTCAGCTAATATACATGGGATAATTTCAATTCCTTTGCATTTACTTAAGTATGTTCTATGGGCTAGTGTATTGTCTATTTTAGAGAATGACCTATGTGCAGCTGAAAACAATTTGCATTCTGATGTTGTTGGGTGAAACATTCTTTACATGTCTACTAAGTCCATTTGTTCACAAGTTTGATTCAGTTCTGTTATTTCTTTACTGATTTATTTGTCTAAGTGATCTGTCTCTTTGTGACAATGGTGTGTTGAAGTCTCCTGTTATAATTGTGTTATTGATATTTGATTTTTCATGCCTATATGTATTTGTCTAATATAGTTGGGTGTGCCTGTATTTGGCGCATTGGTATTTATGATTGTTATTTCTTCCTCTTGAAGTATCCTCCTGACAAGTATGTAATGACCTTCTTTATCTCTTTTGATCATTCTTGGTTTGAAGTTCACATTATCTGCAAATACAGTAGTTACCCCTGCTATTTTCTGGGTTCCTATTACATGGAGTATTGTTTCATTGACTTTCAGTCCATGAATTTCCTTTTGAGTTATATGTGTTTCTTATCCACAGCATATTGTTGGATTTTGCTTCTTGATCTACTCTGCCAGTCTATTTCTCTTGATTGGTGAATTGAGATCATTTACATTGATGGTTACAACTGGTATGTATTGACTCATCCTTGTAATGTTATCTTCCTTTTGTTGTTTCTCTTCTTTTTCTCTCTATTTAAGTGCTTTCCCGCTTGTTGGTCTCTTTCTGGTGTTATTCTTGAAATTGTGGTCATCTTAATCTCTTTCTAGAGTATCTTTCAATACTCTTTATAGTATTGGTTTGGTGGTCATGAATTTCTTCAGTTGTTCTTTGTCATGAGAGTATCTTATTTCTTCATCAATTTTGAAAGACAGTTTTGCAGGGTACATCAATCTGGGTTAGAAGTTGTTTTCTTTCAGTATTTGAAATACTTCATTCCATGCTCTTCTTGACTTGATGGTTTGTGGTAAGAATTCCAATGGGTTTTCTTTGAAAGATGATCTGTTTCTTTTCTCTGACAACTTTTAGTATTTTGTTCTTGTGCTGAATTTCTGGAATCTTAAATATTATATATCTGGGTGTAGATTTATTTTGGTCATAGCTAATTGGAGTTTTATATGCCTCACTTATCTGTATGTCAGATTCTTTTCCCATGGTTGGAAAATTTTCTGCTATCATTTCTGTAAATAGTCTTTTTATGTCTTTTGTGTTGATTCCTGCTTTTTTGTTGACTCCTAGCATTCATACATTATTTTCACTTGCATCATCTTGAATTGTTTCCTGGATCCTTTTTATTTTTAAGAGATCTTTGCTTTCATGATCATTAGCTTCCATCCTATATTCAAGGTCTGAGAGTCTATGCTCAGCTTCATACAAGAGGTTTTTCCAGCTTTGAATGGAATTTTAACTTCCTAAATAGCTCTTTGAATCTGTTTCATGCATTCTAATTCTTTCTTATGTTGTTCATTCAAGGTTTCCGTCATTTTCTTATGTTCCTCTATTTTTTATCTACATCTTCTTTAGCTATTCTCAACATTTCTTTCATTATGTTTGTCATTTCTTTTTTTACTTGAGAGATTATTTCTGATCTAATTTCCTCTATACACTTATGGGGTTGTTTTTCACTTCAGTTGCTATCATTTCAGAAACTTTAGTTGTGAAATGTCTAGTGTCTTCCATGTTAGTGTCTCCTGGGCTTGTGATCGATGGACTAGAGGTCTGAGACTGCATTTTGCTCTTTGTTTTGTCATTTTCCTGGGTTCCTCCAGTTTAGCTGGTTAAGTCCAAGACACTTCCTGTGCTGACCAACTGTTCCATGGTGTAAAGGTGTGGACCTTGGTTTCCTCTGCATTGAGGTTCCTGGGGTGGTGGAAAATTGACAGGTGGGCCTTGTGCTGTCTCTTGGTTCACTGAGGCTCCTCTCAGATGGCAGAGGGTCTATGGGCAGGTCTCTTTCACTCTGTACTTCCCCCTGGGGCACTCCAGGAATGGTGTCTGGACACTTTGCAGGGCAGGGCTCAGTTGTTCCAAGTCCTATTAGTTTTTCAGGGGTGTTCCCCAAGTGGTTGGCACTCAGGCATTGTGCTCAGCTGGGCAGGACCTATGTGGCTAGCCAAGGCACAACAGCAAAGTATGGTGCTGGGGCCTTGAGTTGGCTTGGGTGAGACTTGCTTCCTCAGGGACTGGCATGGCTGGCTAGGGCACACCCCTGAAGTATGGTGCCGGGGCTTTTCACTGAGCTGGGCGGGACTTTGCTGGCTGAGGCTCCCTGCCACTAGCTGGGGCACACCCCTAAAGAATGGTGTCAGGGCTTTGCACTTGCCTGGGCAGAGCTTGGAACCTCTGGGACCTGCATGACTGGGCAGGACATACCCATGAAGTAGGGCACTGGACCTTCTACACTTCTTTCTATATCCCAGTTAAAGTTCCTGAGGGTTCAAAAATAATGAGGGCAAGGATTAGTCACATTAAACCAAAGTTACTTTGTTGATAACAACTATAGATTTCTATACCATTCAGCCACCCTGTCCATCTGCTGTAATAAACAGGTGCTTTACAAAATATGATAAATGAATAAAAAATTCTGGCTCATTTATCAATTTAAATTCTTAGCCCTAGACAAGAAGAAAAAAAAAAAGCTTTTTATCAGATATCTCCAGTGCAGAGATTCCCAAACTTAACTGAACATCAGAATCCTCTAGAGAGCTTGTTGTGACTGAATGTCACCCCTAGATTTCAGCATCAGTATCTGGTAGTACCACTCATAGTTTCTTACTCAATAAGTCTGCAATGATGCCTAAAAATCTGCATTTTTACAAATTTTCCAGGTAATACTGATGCTGCTGGTTTGGAGGTCATATCTTGAGAAACACAGGTCTAACTCTTGTCCCTAAATATGCCACAACACAGCTACATTGAGCAAGATATAATGTTGCACTATGCTTGTGAATTGGGGAGGAAATACAACTTTAGCAAAAGCCCTGCCTGGCAGAAGACACAGCCAAAATGCCAGTAGTCACAAACTTAGATTCAGTATTACCAAGTGAGAAGTGACACCCTAACATTCCAAAGGAAGCATGCAATTACTAATGGTGTAGAATTCTTTCAAGAAAATCTGGAGCCATGAAAAACTGAGATATTAATAAATTAAATAATACCTAGGTATAATGGGTTCAATTATACTGTGAGAAAAGTTGATTGTGACAGTATAATCCATCAGTCATTAGTAGTAACAATTTTTTTAATTAGGAAGCAACCATTAATATGTCTTACGGAACTTTTACATATTTTACCACTCAGATTCATGCATTATCACCACTGAAAAATAACTTGTTCCTAGTATTTGCAGGAAATATTTTGCATTAGTCTTTCTTAAATATTTGGTTGTAGGCATTATATTTTATTTTTGTTGTTTTTATATGTTTGTTGTTTTATAAATAAGTGTAATTTTATGTGACTTTTAAGAAAGCAAATAGCATATTCTTAGGAAATAAATAATCTTATATAGAATAATGAATAACCAATTTTAATATAAAATATTTCTTTGCTAAATACACCCCAAATAATTTACTAGTACTTCAAACACTAAAATATTTTTCCAGAAACAACAAAACACTTTGTAAAGCATTGCATTTGAGGACCTGTCAAATAAAATAAAATAAATAGGGGAAATCTACTCCCATTTTTCTTATTCATTGTTTTTTTCCCAACTATCCTACTGTTTACACTGTTCACAGGTGAATTAACAACTAGACATATTGGTACTTTAGTTTATTTTATGTTGTTATAACAAAATTCCTGAAGCTTGGCAACTTGTAAAGAAAATAGGTGCATTTAGGCTACCCATTCTGGAGATCAGGTTCTGTTTGGCTCAGGTTCAGGACCTGGCTGGCTATGTATCATGATGGATGGGATCATTGTGAGAATGCATGCCTGAACACAAGGAAAGACAGGATTCCAGAGGGACTCTGGGGCCAGACTTGTTCCTTTTATAAAAACTATTCCTCTTTGAACTAATTAGGTTTAATACAATGAAATTAATCCCTTCTGAAGGCAGTGATTCCAAGTGCTTCTTACTAATACTCACTTTTTAAAAGTTCTACCGTCTCAACACTAGCATAATTTCAGTACATGAAACTTGGAGGACACATATCTAAATCATTTCAACTTGGGGAAAACAACTGTTGTGATTCAATAATAAGATTTAAAATTTTTTATACTATTCCAGCCAGCCCTGGTGGTGCACACCTGTAATCCCAGCACTCAGGAGGCTGAGACAGGAGGATCACTGCAAGTTTGAGATCAGCCTGGGCTACAAAGTGAGCTCAAGGCCAGCCTGAACAGCATAGTGAGACCCTGTCTCAAAAAGACAAGGGCCGGGGGCTTAGCTCAGTGACGTAAGTACCTGCCTGGCAAGTGTGAAGGTCATGAGTTCAATCCCTGGTGCAAAGAAAAAAAAAATAATTTATACTGTTCCTCAAGTGATGTTGCTGTGGCATATTTTGTTTCCATTTTTAAGCTTTAATAAAATCATAAGCATTCACATGTTAATGTGTATTAAGCTGAACCATACAAACTTGCCTTATTTGACAATTTTTGATCCATAACAGCATATAGCACAGACTAGTTATGTATTAGGAAGTATTGCATGTTCTGTATATTTACAAATTGATTTAAATTCTTTAGATTTAAACTCTTACAAGAGAATCATTTGTAAATTATATTTGAATTTTTTTAAATAAATGAATTCATTCATCCTTTTTAGCATTCTTTGATCTGGATGCACTTAGAATACCACTGGGGAGAGTATAAGCTACCCAAATCCTTTTATTTCTTCAATTGCAAAAAAGTTAATTTTTTTCAATTCTTTATATGTTCTAGATATTAGTCCTTAGAAGTACAAATTCATTATAGTGAATGTGATCATTATGCATATCTAAATTGTACCGATACATTTAATGAAAAATATACCAATGAACTTAATGAAAAATAAAAAGTAATTATTGAATCAACAGTCAATTGCAGAAGGAATTTAAAACATAAATTTCATACACATGTAGAAAACTAAAATCCTACCTGTGTGATAGGGTTTTGTTTATAAAATCTTTTCTTACACCTATGTCTTCAAGAGTTCTGCCTATTCTCTCTTTCAGCAGATTTAGTGTTTCTGTTTTAATATTTAGATCTTCAATTGGCTTCAATTTTAGTTTTGTACATGGTGATAGACATGGGTCTAGTTTTAGTCTTTGGCATGTGGAAATCCAGTTTTTCCAGCACCATTTAAAAAGGAAAGAGGAGCTAGTGTGGAGGAAGGGGAAAAGGAAGGAAGGAAAAAGGAAAAAAAATAAGAAAGTGATAAAATGGAAACAAAGCTTTGTAAATAGGGAAGAGAAGAGAAGTTGAAGTGAGGAGAAGACACTGGGGATAAAAAGAGAAATTAAAATATATCATGTGGAGGTACAAATTCCCTATGATTAATATGATCATTTTATATATATATATAAAATGTACCAATAAACTTAATATTACAAAAAAAAAAGACAGAGAGAGGTCATGTGGGCTGCAACTCACAGGACCGTAGGGATGGAGCTGCCCAAGTCTTGTGGAATACACATATCACAGCCAGTTTTCTGGATGCCTGATGTAAAGCTTAGGGCTTAATATTTGTAAAAAAAAAAAAAAAAAGAAATAAAAATAAAATAAAATGCTATAAAAGTTCAGATCATACCTTACAATAACCTTTAAAAATATAAAACAAATTCAATTTTAACATCTTGGCTGAGTCAACACATAAGGGAAATCTTGGCAATAAATTCAGGAAACAGAAGCCACATTCTTTCATTCATTTTTCATCTATTCATCCAGCTAACATTTGTTGAGTGCCTACCTTATGCCTGCCACTGTCCAATAAACTGCGCTTATGTTCATGTAAAAAACAGAGAATCCCCTTCTGTCATTGATTTCACATTCTGTTCCAACCATATTGCTGTTAGAGAAGATAATAACAGTCTAATTACCCATAGAAATGTCTGCCAAATGATCTAATGACTATATATGTTAAATATGTTATGGTTTATTTTATATATTTTGATTTTAAAATTTAACTTTATGTTTCTCTTTACCTACTAAGTGTCTTTCATTTAATTTTCTTACCTGATTGCATGGGCTAGAACCATTAGTAATATGTTGAATAGAAGTGGCAAGAGCAGCTATCTTTGCCCTTTTTTCCTTTTAAATCACTTCATCCTAGTATGATTGATATGCAAAAAATTGTCCATATTTAATGTATACAACTTGAGTAATTTGTGATTCTAATTCATAGAATCATCACTGCCATCAAAGCCATAGGAATGTCCATCAGGCTTCCAAATTTTCCTACTACCTTCTGTATTACTATATTTATTGTGTGTAGTAAGAACACCTAACATAAGATCTATACACTTAGCAGATTTTAGGCTTGCAATGCAACATGCATATCTGTAGGCTCTGTGTCAGTCAGTTTTCTGTCAGTATAGAAAAATGCACAAAGTAATCAACTTATAAACAGGAAATGGTTATTGTGTCAGACAGTTCTCCAGATTTCAGTCAATGATCTATTAGTACCATTGTTTTGGGTCTGTGGCAAGGCAATATATCAAAATGGGAGCATGTAGAGGAGCAAAACTACTTACCTTATGGTCAAGAAGCAAAAGAGAATGAGGATGGGACTAAGGGTACTTCAGTCCCCTTCAGGGACATGCCCCAGTGACCCTCAAACTCCCAAAAGTGCCACATTAAGGAGTAAGATTTTAATACATGAGAGTTAGAGACATTCAAGATCTGAAGTCAGTAGCAGTCAGTATGCTGTATCCTAGATATCCAGAACTTAGGTACCTTGTATCTGAAACAGTACTTCACCATTTCCTTCTTCCAGGGTCTAGCTGAGTAAGAAGAAGCATAATGAACTCAGTAATGATATACTTTCATACAATCTGGATTCTGTAATTTGGCATACATTGAATTATTTTTGGAACTAAAATTTGTTAATAATAATGTTATTTGCAATGCAATTCAGTAGGTTGTATATCCTGTCTCACATATGTTTAAAGAACTCTTGATATTTCCTAGCTCCTATGGTTAAAGCAAATTGATTCTCTGACTCAGTGATTCTCAATCAGGGACAATTTTACTGTCCTCTTTCTTTCCTCACCATTGCTACCTAGGGACATTTGGCTATGTCTATAGATGTATTTGTTTATCAATATTGGCACCTGGTGGCTAGAGGTCAGGAACTGATGCTGTTAAACATTGCCATGATATACAGTACAGCAAAGTCAGCTTCATCTCTTGCTTCTAACCTCCTTACTCAAAACAAAAAAAATTTCCTGTCCAATTAGTAGTGATGATGAGAAACTCTGTTCTCACTTATATTTCCTAATCCTATCTTACTTTTCCTGTCTCTGAATACACTTTTTTGTTTTTTGGTTGGTTGGCTGGTTTTTTGATATAGGGTCTCACTATGCAGCCCAGGCTGGTCTCGTACTCACAGTGATTCTTCTGCCTCCCAAGGTGCTGGGATTACAGGTGTGCACCTCCACACTCAGTATGACTTACCACTTTTAAAAATTTAGCTCTATTGGTTTGTTTAGTCATTCCATTATTTATATTTTTCAAAAAAAATTATTAAGAGATACATGGAAGATACAGTATACAGAATAAAGATACATAAAATAGGATAGCTAGCCTGTAATTTGCCTCTAATTTCAAGATCCTGCCTTACTTCTAACTTGTAAGTTGTTTGGCTTCCTATGAAAGAATAATCAATTTGCACACTCCCTGGACAATGACACCAAGACTCCTTTTGTGCATTGTACATGTCTCTTCTCTACACCTCAAGCTGAATGCCACTTTTTGCAGTGGAAGCATGGTTCTGAGTTCTTTGGAAAGAAAAATGCAGTTCTATTGTTCAAATTGCATCAAAGGCAGAACTGTGTGGGGGTGAGGACAGGAAATACGACCCTTTGTAATCATAATGTGGGGAAAATGTTTGGCTTAATAATAGGTTACAAAATAGATTTCTTAATCTAAAAACTATAAAATCTGCTGATACCTCAGATAATGAACAAATAAGGCAATATTTATTCACAATGTGTATTTTGGGGAAGATCTAGCAAGTAACCCTTTTTGTCCCCAGTTAGTCATACCTATGCTTAGCACGCCATTCTTCCTTACTTGCTCCATAAATGGTGAAGTTCAATTAAGAAGAAAAAACATCAAAATTGTGTTATATATTCCCGAGTCTTTCTATACAGGTGATCTTTGACTGCAAAAATATACGAACACACTAAAGTTTAATAGTTGTTGCTGTTTTTCCATCATCATCACTACTGTATATACACTGCACACATGTGTGTATACACATATGCATGGACACGAATGCATATATATATATATATGTGTGTGTGTGTGTATGCTACAGTTTGAATGAGAGCAGTGTCCTCAAAGATGGAAATGTTAAAGGTTTAGGATGCTATTGGGAGAAGCTGTGAAACTTTAGGAGGTGGAAAATCCTTAGATTGTTAGGAGTGTGCCCTAAAGGGGGATTGAGGCAATCCCAATCTCATCCTTTCTCTGCTCTGGTTTGAGATGTGAGCAGTTTGTTTCAACAGGGACTTCCTGCCATTGCCTTCCACCACCTTCATTACAACTGAGCCAATGAGAGTGCCATGCCTTTGAACCTCCAGAACAATGAGTCAAAATAAATCTCTCTTCCTAAAAAGCCTTAGCTATTTTGCTGTAATAATACAAACCTAATACAGTGCATATATATATATATATATATATATATATATATACACACACACCAGTGTAAGGGCAAGCTACCCTGCCTGTCTGTCCTTTAAAAAGCTGATAAAGTGATTCACGGTAAAGCAGTATGCTATTTGTTCTTATCTTCAATTTTCCTGATGATTCACCTAGAATATGGCTATCTATCTGGAAACAGCTAAAATTAACAGAACAATTTAGAAAACCCACTGAGCTAAAGTTGCCTGGTGCAGACTAAAAGAAGGCAGGAAGATGGGTGACTCAGGGGATTCTTAATGGAATTTTAAACCTTTCATGTTCATACTCCCTCAATTTGTGGATGAGCCACTGTTCTTGTGGATACTGTCGAAGTGCTTTTTTGGACAACTCATTACTTCAAACTAGGGAAGGCAGAAAGCAGCTGTGGTGTTTCAAGAGAGTCAGGACTAGAAGCCAAATATCTAGTTCAGGATGTCTGGTATTTAGAAATGTGGTTTCTAGGGAGATTAGAGTGACTAGGTGACTGGTTTAGCAATTGCTGCCCACTTCAGCCTGTTCCTCACCTAAAACAGCCCCAGGGCCTGAAGGAGGACTTGAAAATCCACCGCTCTAGGATGAGTCAGGGGATATCAAAAACAACCCTGTGATTCCTTCCAGGGCACACGCATCCCCAGGAGGGACTGCTGGGACACACTCACACGTGAGAGTCTCTCAAGCTAAGAATTAATCTGAGTGGGAACCACCACTTCTATGAGTTTCCCACTCTCTTAGTCATTGTTGGAACACAATACCTGACACCTTCA
>RJWT010005878.1:0-30158 GCA_004365215.1 Cuniculus paca | reverse complement strand
CTTGGAGGGATATATATGGAAGGCTTACTTTTGGTGGTTTGTATTTGTAAATTTACTTACTAAATCTAGAGGGGAAAATAACTGAAAAGATGATAATTAGGAGTTATGAGTGCACTTTAAAGTTAAAAACTATCACCTCGGAGAACTTGAACTTTGAGTAAAGTGATAAATCATAGTGTTTCTTTGAACACAAAGGACATCTTTTTAGAATTTCTTTTCTTCTTAGTCATGTTCCTATTATTACCTCTCTGCCATTCTGTTCCTTACCTAGTATTTGGATTTAGAAGGAAGAAAGTGGCCACTGGTCCCTGTCTGGCTTGGTTTGTGTAACTAGAGAAGCTGTCCATAGGGCAATTGAGGCTCAGCTAATCAGGCTCCATGAGATGCACTCTATTGATTTTCGGATCTGAGCTGCAATGGTGCCTTTTACTGTTAGCCACCCTGGTGAAGCTGACCAAGGCCTCTAATCCTCTTAAGCAGCAGTCAAGAAATTGAGATAAAAGCTGGCAATTCGACTTGGTCAAATAACAGATTTGACAAATTAGGAGGGTTCAACCCCAGAAAGAAAAAATCCAATCTGGTTGTTTATTATATGCCATATTGCAACAGCATACATGAGATGAAAATCAGGTCATTGGCTAAATTATTAGATACGCTAACAAAGGAAGCAATTCTCTTTACTTTGTAAATATCATTAGAAGGAAATGACAATATAAATGAAAGTCAGTTTGAGAGAACAGAAATAATTGAAACTTCAAGACTTACAAATTAGACATGGTACATTGATAATTTCTGTAGTTACTTGTGTTCAAAAATTAGCATGAAAGATTAAAAAATGACATTTAGAGAAATTTTAACTTTGCATATTAAATACCTTTGACCTAATTATGTTTGATTTACTGCCATCAATAAAGGAAACAAGGGAACCTGAAAAGTTTCTGTATCTATAAATATAAATATGGGAAATATTTAGGCAAGCAGGGCCAAATAAAATAATAAACCAGTCAATTAAATGAATAAATCAAGCCAAGCAACCTACCAGATAATTTTATTCAATTTACTAAATTTACTTTCTGTTCATTGAAAAAAGTTGAGATTCTTGTTTAAATTGATACAATGGACTTTCATGAAAATTGTGTTCTACCCTTTCATGCTATCTTGGATGTGTTCTAAAATAACTTTTTCATTAAATTACAATTTGTTCAAAAAAGTGTAGGATGTTTTTCATACATTTAGGAGAAAATATCCTAATGGTGAATCCTAGTTAACTTTTCATTTTTTTACTTGAAGAAAGAAATACAGTGTTACGTTTGTTTGAAAGTTCACCCAAAGCCTCATGCAGTCAAGGAAGCTGCTGAGTCTAGAACTTGTGATTGGTTCATTGTGTAGCACTGGAACTGGCGGTGTGAGGGCTACACCCACCCAGGGGCGGGCAGCCAGCTTACAACATAGGGAGGGAAAGAAGCGCGCCTTTCAGTTTTGTCCCTTTCACTCTTGTGGCTTGCAGCCTCCATGAACGGTTGCCCCTCACCCACGCCAGCGTGCCTTGGAGCCAGCTGAGTATGGACTGAAATCTTCACAACTGTAAGCCAAATAAACCTTTCCTTCCCTAATTTTGAGGGTCAGGTATTCAAGACATTCACATCACCAAAAATGCAAAAAGTTCCCAATGGTCTTCATTTGATAGTTATTTGATTGTTTGTGAATACTCTATACTTTCCAAGCTTAATCATTTAAATGTCTTTCATTTTTTCCATTGTTTTTTCCCTTTTTTGTATACTAGTCCTTAGAAAAAGCATCCAGAACATAATGAGTTGTCTGATAATTGCTTTTATTGCATTAATGAATAGGTAAAATTCAAAGTAAAATTTACAAAGACAAATTTTAGGAAAGTAAATTATCAATGTAGTGAAACTGATAGGTCCCCTTCTTCACTGATAATAACATTATTTCCTTGGCATATATGAGGGTTAGAAGACTGCATTTTGTTATATTTAGATAATAAATAAAGTATTCTCTAATGACCTGGAGTAACCATTTGGCCAGATCTATCTGTACCCATTCGGTGTGAAATCACTGCTATTCTCTGTTCGTTGTAACCAGAGAAATCAATCTGTTATTTCCATCAACTAGCATGTGGTAGGAACACAATAAAAAATAAATGGATGTGTCATTGATCAAATAATTGTGCGATCACCTCAGTTCCACCAAATATTAGCTGTAACCATTATACAGTTGCATTGAAGAACTGTAGCTAATTGACCCAGATCTGCTGCCTGGGGAGCAAGGGCAGCTTTAGGGCAGTCAATATTTATTTAATTTAATTTCCCAAATATTTATTGAGCAGATATTGAACATATATACATTCCATACAGAATTCTATAGATGATCCTATGGGAAGATACATAAATATGAGAAATTCGTGTATAATAAAGAAACCATTTAACAATAGGAAATACACTTAAAAGTATATTATACAGATACTCTCAAATGAGCTTTGTAGAGAAGAATCAAAGAATATGTAAAAGTTTTTAATTAGATTCTTGTCTAGCAGAAGTGAGTTAAAATACAAAACTGACTCTAAACATTGTAATTTATACTGTTGCTAATTTATTAGCTTATTTCACCACTGCTGTCTCCCACAGACCTATTTTTAAATGAAAATTCCTTGAAGAGAAATAACACACCCAAATTCCAGAACTTGGATTTCTCCCTTTATTAGAACATTTTCCACAAAGGAAGCTTTGGGACTTGGGAGACAAAGAAAAAAAAAGTATACTAACAAGAGAAGAAGGTCACTTACCAGAGAAAATAAGGCTTTACTGTAAGTAGCTTGTTTTATTTTCAGGATGTTTGACCCTAGGTGATAATAGAAGACGATAATCTCATCATTAAGAGCATAAAGTTCTCTTGGTCTAGTCCAGTGGCGGCAAATCCATGCATGCCACAGCAGGCGTGCAAAGCCCTCTCTGTTTGTGGGCCAAGTGCACGAGTTGTTTTTTTCTAAGCTAAAATCCTACTATCAGGTTTAATTGCAGTGTGGGCATTTTGCAGTAAATAAGTGGGTTTTGGGTTGCAGTTTGCACACTCGATCTCTAAAAGTTCCATCATCACCTGTCTGATCCATAGCTTTCTTAAAGTTGGAATATCCTGACCTTGGGCCACTGGAACTCTATTGCAAAGGAAAATAAGGTTAGTATATATTTATATATAACATATATTAATATATATGTGTATTTCATGGCAATCATTTCTTCACTAACCTAATAAATTTAATTAAACAATTCATACAGCTATCATCTTTTATACTATAGGGAGAAAAGGAATTTAAACCCCATATAATGGTATGTCCTTTGTCTTTGTTAACCTTAAAGAAAGGAATGAAAATTGCAGAATCTGGTATTTTCACCAACTATTGAGGACAATTCTAAAAGGAATCATCAAATATTGCAAAGGAGAACTTTCAGACAAAAGACATCAAGAAGCCAATCAAATCAATGCAAACATAAATGATACAGCTGACTATAACTCTCAGAGAAATATATACTTATATTATAAATTTTATATTTATACATTTATATTAATGAGAAGGGAATAATTTGAACACACTAGAGTCCTATTAAGGCACTCATTATTTGGCATTATAAACAAAATTGCTGAATAAAAGGTAATGTCTGAATTATATCATTCGAAGCTTGCTCTAGAAATTAGTCCTAAATAATTTGAAAAAATTAGTGCATGGCAAAAGGAAAAGGATTTAAACTAATCAAAATAATATAAAATCACTGAGGTCACTAAACAATGGTGGGTATTACTTTTGTGGGAAAAATGAAATACTACCCTATGCGTAAGTCTATGATGTAAGCATTTTTAGTTAATCATTTTTTTTAAATGGCACTCCCAAGCATCAATCTTCTCCTTGCATCTTGTTTGTCTGTTATTACTACAATGAGATGTTAGAACATTTATTGAATACTTAATGTATGCCAAATATTTTACATCCATTCAAGAATGAAGCAAGTAAGTATTATTGATTCTTTGCAAATTTATAAACATTAGAGCAAGAGGCTGAATGTAACTCTGATGCCAAAGTATAGAAATATTTTTCATTACTGCTCTCTCAAATAAAATACAAATGTTTTATTTCAAATATGCAATCAGGATCCAGAACTAGCAAGAGGTATGCAGGGCTTTCTTGCAGGTCATGGCACCAGGCCTCATATAACCTGCACAGGAGGCACGGGTGGAAAAAAACCCCTTCCCTTGCCAATGCCTATGCCAGCCTACACCAGCCCCAGGCTTTGGATGATCTGTGCAGAAGGCAAGAGAAGAGCAGTCAAGTTAACAAATCTTAGCTACCGGTGTTCCTGGATTCTCCTTAGCATGACATGACAGAGGTGACAACCAAAGTTTCTCTAGAATATCCTAGAAGGAGAAAATGAAAGTGACAATGCCAAAATGCCCACAGAGGTGATCTGACTGAAGAGAAGACCAACACCCAGGAGGAGAGTTTTGTTTCAAGACTGAAGTATTACCCCACCACAGAGACCAGGTGAGAGGCAACTTAGGGAGACAGGTTTAGAAAGGAAGAAAACTAAACATGGACCACCTGGGATCCTCTGGGTGGCTAGGTCTTGGGACATGAGGATCATGGGGCCTGTATTCTACAATGGGAGGCCGTTTGGTGGGTATAATTTGTAAACCAGAGGACCTGAAGGAGATGACATTTAGTTCAGTGATATGCTTGAAATGTTGCACTACTGACTACATCCAACAGAAATTAATGGTCTGAATTACTATACATCAATATCTGTGTGGCCTGAGTGTGTTCACTAAAATCATGGGACTCTATACTCCAGTTAAGGGCAGTTTGTGAGTGATTCTTGGGGTTTTTCAATATCCAGTTGATATTTGATTCCATTATTTTTGCTGTCAGTTGCTTTTCTATGTATGCCAATATCTTGATTGCCTGTGAGTCATAAACAATACTGTGGCTCACTCCTGAAGTCACAAGCCCCTGCACAAAACAAACACATAAAAAAATAGAAACATGAAAAGACAAGGCAACAAAATGCCTCAGAAACTTCCAACTTCCCCAGAACCAATTCACGGTGAATCAGGGAGGTAGGAAATCATAAGCCACACAGAAGAAATGTCTAAATGGGAGGTACAATAGTATCAATGGAGGCAAAACAGTTCCATAAGGTGCTTGGAAAATTTAGAGAAGAAATAACTAACCAGATAGTGATCCTAGTGAAACAAATAATCAAAAACTTTAGAGAAGTCACTAATAAAAATTTAGTGGAGCCAAAGGAAGAGATGTAAAAAATGAGTTTCCAGCATAGAAAAAAATGAGACCATAAAACAATTTGAAACAAAAATCCAGGGGATTAAAAATATGATTGAAAATATAGACTACAGAAGAGACCACTGTGAAGACAGTGTCAGATCTGGAAGACAGGACTATGATCATTGATTAATTAATGAGAAATACCTTAAAAACACAAGAGAAAAAAGGATCCAACATCTACTAGATGACTTGAAGACTAATATCAGAAAAAATGAAATTAATGAGAAATCAGAATACAGTACAAAAGAAATAAAAATTCTGTTTGCACAAGTAATAGCAGAAATCCTTCCAGATATGGGAAAAAAATTTGACATAGAGATAAGTGAGGCATATAGAACTCCAAATAGCCATGATCAGAACAAAAACTACTCTGTGTCACAAAATAATTAAAATACCACAAATCCTACATAAGCACAGACTTATAAGGACTACTAGAGAAAAGCTACAAATAAACTATAAAGGAAAAGTCACAATTACAATAGACTTCTCATTACAAACCTATAAGGCAAGAAGAGTTTGAACTGAAGTGATTCAAGCTCTAAAAGAAAACAACTTCCAAATCAGACTGTTATATTCTGCAATGCTATCTTTCAGAACTGATGGAGAAATGAGATGTTTCCATGATAAAGAGATTCTAAAGAAATTTATGAACATCAAACCAACACTCCAAAAATTTCTCCAGAATATCCTAGAAGGAGAAAATGAAAGTGACAATGCCAAAATACCCAATAAAATGAATGCATTGGGTAGGGCTAGTGATTAAGTAGAAGGGAAAGAAACGAAAACAATAAAAGCAAAATAATAAATCAAGACTTACCAATTATAACTATCAATTCATCTGTTAAAGCACACAGATTAGCAGAATAGATCAAGAAACAAAATCAAACAATATGCTGTATACAAGAAATATGTTTAACACAAAAAGAAATACATAGACCAAAAATCAAAGGATGGAAAACAATCTTTCATGAAATGAGAACCCAAAAACAAGCAGGAGTAGCTATCCTATTGTCAGATAAAGTGGACATCAAGCCAAAGTTGATCAAAAGAGACAAAAAAGAACATCAAATATCGATTAATGGAACTGTCCAACAGGAAGAGATAACTGTTGTAGAACATATATAAGAAAACTGTGGTGCACCAAATTTCATGAAACAAACACTAATAGACATTAAAGATTAGATAAACATCAACACAATTGTGATGGAGGATATCAATACTCCATGATCACAAATGGACAGATGAACTAGGCAAAAAATCAGCAAATACCAGAGTTGAACCAAACCTCTGACAAAAAAGACTTAGTAGACATACAGAGAGGGTTCCACCCAACCACAGATTATGTATTCTTTTCAGTAACATATGGTACTTTCTCCAAAACAGGCCACATATTATCTCATATTTTCTAAGTAAAGGCAAAGAACCAAAATTTTACCAGATTGCAATGCAAGGAACTAGAAATCAATACAAAAGAAAACACAGAGAAACTATGCAAACATATGGAAATTAAACAACACACTCTTGAATAAACAATGGATCACAGAAGAAATTAAGCAAGGTATAAGACAGTTCCTAAAATTAAATGACAATTCCTGTACAACATACCAGAACTTAAGAGACACAATGAAAGCAGTCCTATGAAGCAAGTTTATAACCGAGATTGTCCACATCAGAAAATAGAATGAGCCCAACTAAAAAATAGTGGCACACACATGTTTGCAGTTCCATTGAGACTATAATCATGGAAAGATTTAAGTTCATGAACCAAGGTAGCACTGTAACCTAATCACACATCTCAAGATCTTAGAAAAACAGCAACAATTCAAATCCAGAACTTCTACAAGGAGGGAAGTTACAAAGATCAGAGAAGAAATCAAAGAAATAGAGACTAAAAGGGCAATACAAAGAATCAATGAATCAGAAAACTGGTTCTTTGAAAGAATAGAAAGAAATAGAAAAACCTTTAGCCAATCTTACCAAAAAAACAAAAGATACAAATCAATGAAATTGCAAATGAAAAAGATGAAATAACAACAGATACTGCCAAAATTCAAAAAATTATTAGTAACTACTTCACAAACAGATATGCCAAACATTTGCAGAATTCAGAAGAAATAGATTCCTAGATACATAGAATTACCAAAAATGAACCAAAATGACTTTAAAAATCTTGAAAAATCCAATAACAGGCAAAAAAATTGAAGCAGTAATAAAAATAATTTTCCAAAAAATATACCAACTAAGAAAAACCTAGGCCATAATGGATTGTAAAAGAACTTCAAGGAAGGCCTAACGCTAATACTTCTCAAACTCTTTAGTGAAATTGAGAGGGAAGAAGTGCTTCCAAAATTATTCTCAGAAGCTAACATTATCCTCATCTCTTAAACAGACAAGGATCCAATCAGAAAAGAGAACTATAGGTCAATATCTCTAATAAACATAAATGCAAAGATATTAAACAAGATAAAGACAACAGAATGTAACAAGTCATCAAAAAAAATCAGACACTATGCAAAGCAAGCTTCATCCCAGGGATACATGTATGATTCCATATATGCAACTCAACAAATGCAATTCATCGTGTAAACAGAAGTAAAGAAAAAAACATAACCATATCAGTAATCTCAGAAAAAGTCTTTATCAAACCCTAACACCCATTCATGATAAAATCCCTGAAGAAAATAAGTAGAGAAAGACTTTAACTCAATCAGAGAGATGCTATTTATGACTAATTTACTGCCAATATTTTATTAAATAAGGAAAAACTGAAAGTTTTCCCTCTAAAATCAGGAACAAGACAAAGATGTCCATTATCACCACTCCTGTTCAACATAGTCTTCAAATCATTAGGTGGAGCAATCAGATAAGAGAAAGAAATAAATAGGATATGTATAAGAAAGGACAAATTCAAAGCATCATTATTTGTGAAAGACATGATTCTTTACTTACAAGATCCAAAAAGTTCCACCAAAAGATTTCTAGAATTATTCATCAAATTCATCAATGTAGTAGGATACAGAATAAACACATAAAAATCAATATTATTCCTATACACTAAGAATGAACTTACTGATAAATAAATTATGAAAACATACCATTCACAGTAGCATAAAAAATTAAATACTTAAGAATTAACCTAACCAAAATGAAAGATTTCTACAATAAAAATTACATCCGTCTGAAAGAGGAAATCGAGGAGGACATCAGAAAATGGAAATACAGTCCCTGTTCCTGGACAGGTAGAACCATTATAATCAAAATGGCTATACTTCCAAAACTGATATACAGATTAAATGCAATCCCATTCAAAATAGCAGTGGAACTTCTCACAGATCTACAGAAAACAATCCAACATTTTATATGGACTTAGGCTAGACCCAGAATAGTCAAAGCAAACTTGGGTAACAAAAGCAAAGCAGGTGACATCACAATCCCTGACTTAAAGTTACACTATAAAACTACAGAGATTAAATGGCATGGTATTGGCACAAAACCAGGCATGCAGATCAATGGAACAGAATAGAAGAAGCATGAACAACCTCTGTCTGTTTTATCTTTGGCAAAGAGCCCAAATACATACACTGGAGGAAAGATGTCCTTTTTAATAATGGTAATGGGAAAACAGGTATCCACAAGCAGAAGGTTTACTCCAGACCCATACATCTCACCATGTACTAAACTAAAATCAAAATAAATCAAAGATCTAAATGTTAAAACAGAAGCACTTAATCTGATGGAAGACAAAATAGGTACAACCCTTGAAGACATAGGTGTAGGAATTAACCTAACTTTCTGAACAGCACTCCAATAGGACACGAAATAATGCTGAAAATCAACAAGAGAAATCATATCAAATTAAAAAGTTTCTACACACAACAAAGGAAACAACTGAGTGAAGAAGCAACCTAGAGAATGGGAAAATATTTTACCAAGTATTCCTTGGACAAGGGACTAACAACCAAACAGTTAAAGAACTCAAAATATTAGACCGCCCAAAATAGAAGACCCAATAAAAAAACTGGGCAACCAAAATGAACAGACACTTCTCAAAAGAAGTAAAAATGGTCAATAAATACATAAAAAATGCTCCTGGATGTCTGCAAATTTATTTGATAATGAGTTTCCATTACTGCTCCTTATTAATTGATTAATATTTTCCTACGAAGTTCCCCAGTAAAGTTAGAATCTGCAACACTCTAATGATTTAATTTCTTTTCCAGGCATCTAAAGGAACAAAATATTTTGGGGATTGATGACAGATATTTCTGTTACAAGAATTTATTCTACCATTCTCCATTTATTTAGGTTCATTTAATTCAATGACTAATGATTACTAAGTGTGCAAAATATACCAGTGTTCTAACTGGGTATACAAAATAAAGTGAAAAGATGTAAAAAAAAATAGTGTAATCTATTTGAAAAAGTAAAACATAATCATCCAAATGTTTAGTATGACCTCTCATGTTTGGAGAAGATTTAATGAAATAATGACTAATGTGGCACTTGAAATATGACAAGCAAATTCTTTGGTATGTTCACCCACTTGACTTTCATAAAACTCCCCAACTCCACTTCTTCCTCTTGGTGAAGGGTGTTCTTTACCTAAGTTCCCAGAGCTTGGATTGTGATGTAGACCTGGCATCTATCCAACTTTCTGCTATCATTATTTTTCAGCACTTGTAAGGCTTCATGTACTTCGAAGTGTAGTGCTTTACTCAAAGGGTGAAACATGGATTTGCAAGATGAAACAAACAGAAAAGCTCAAAATAAACTGCTTTGTGATTGCAAAAATGTTTATATATGTATATGTTTTGTATGTATATATGCACAAAGGTACAGATGTAATTTTGCTCACCGTTGACACATATCGATAGTGCTTGATCGTATTCACTTTGAAATTTGAAATAATAGACTAACAAGTAAACTTTTTACAGGCAGTGAGCTTGTAAATATTGTCTGTGTGCTTCAGTGTCTCCTCCAGTTAAAGTCTGTCTCTGATATGTTAGGGATAGTGGGCATTTTTGTGCTCTACAAGCTGACAGCAAGGCTTGGCACGAATGAAGCTATTGTTCTGATTTTTCTTAATTTTTTCATCTACGTGACTACTTATCTTCTAGGAAAAATCTAAACCATGGCTCCTATTCCTACAGTGGCTATATTTGATACCACATAATCCCACTTCTTTCCTAGTCTTCCTAAGAATTCCATCCCCAGATGATTGGGAAAGATTGATTTATCTCTCACATTTATGGCTGTGTCCTGATTAGCTCAAGCAAAGAAGAAAAAATTCCCACACCCGATCCCTATCCCAGTCTCTATAGTTGGTTTAGAAATGGATCTAGAACTACTCCCGAAATCTATGAGCTAAAAAGAGTTTCTAAAAGAGAGAAGTGCTTTTCTCCTTGAATGTGCAAGAAGCACTCATTCTGTCTCAGGACCAGTTGATATGGATATGATAAGGACATGAAACGTGGCACTGAAGCAGCCTTTGTTACCACAAGGGTGAGGGTTTGGATTTGTCAAGGGATTACTATTTCAAGTATGAAAACGAAACCAGTGGTAAATAAAACAGAGACCCTACCCTCACAGAATTTATTATCCACTGTGTGCTTTAATTGGCTAACCATATTTTGCAATACACTAGAAATTATGTGAACTAGTAAAGCATTGTCATTTTTACTTGGGTTATTTTAGTCATTTTATAACACAAAGTCCTAACTAATATGAAATCTTTTCAGTTAGCTTTCTTTTTTTTCTCTGTGAGATAACTTGAATAAGTTTGCATCTAAAAGACATTGACTAAAACTAGTGGAATAGTAGGACTTTGGGAAGGATGGGTTTGATTTTGGCTTCCAAAGGTATATTAAGCATAGTTCTTGTCTGTGGAAAAAAAAATCATGTTTCAAATTTCTCATTTCTAACTTTTGCCTCATTGCTGAGCTGCATTATTAAACACGGTTTATAGATAACAAAACTGAAGTTACAGAAGGTAAACTGACTCAGTATTACTAGTCAAAGACATGGCTGGGATTAAGTTTGGATATCTCTAGTGCTAATCATGACTACATGGTGCTGACTCTAGGTGAGACACATACCGTTTCTCAGTGTTGTTACTGTTAGTTAGATTGTTCCAATTATATTATAAGAAACTAATTTCTTATTGTGACACATGGTCTCATGATTAGCAAGACGTTTAGCATCCCCAGACTTCTTAATATGTGTTAATAGAGATATCTAGTCTGAGTAAAAACGAAAAGTGCCCTACATACTTCCACATAATTTTCTAAGTGTCAGCATCAGACCAATTTGGAAATAGTGGTGGAAGATGAGGATTAGAAAGCACATTTCAGATGTGACTGAAATTAAGGGAAATGAAAGAGCATGGTAAGTTTGAGCAGATTTGAGTACCTTGGCATAGTCCACAAGATGCAGCACAGGATACGAGGGGGTCATGGTAGACCAGACTGGGAAGACTGGTAGAGGTTTATACAGGCTGTCACTGCCACACTTTTTGGGTTTTCTTTTACAGATGAAGTTCTGTTGAAAATTCTTCTGTTAACATTCAGTAATGTTGGCGTATAAATGATATAAAACATCATTATCATTTATTCTCCTATTTGGGATAGGAAGGAGGGACAGATGTGCATCAGGAAGTGGGCATGTGAAATGGCCAGTTTAATACTTGCTTGTTATCTGTCTGTTTCTCCCCCAAATCCCATTATTATTAGTAGGAGCAAAGTCAACCGGCAATAAGATTTTACCTAAAGCCATATTAGTGATTTCTTGAGGGCATTTTGCAATGTCCTTAAAATATTTGCCTCATAATTAGCTATTTATATCTCTAATGCACAAGTTAAAATGAGAATACTTGGTGAAAAAGTCTGTGTTTCTGATATAGCTATGGCACACAGCTAGTGCTAAATAAATGTTTCATTAATGAGGACACTAATAAAACTCTTCTTGTAGTTTTCTATCAGTACTAAACCTTCTCCTCCTCCTCCTCTTCCTTTTTGTTGTCCTCCTCCTCCTCCTCCTCTTCCTTGTCCTCTGTCTTCTTTGTTAGTGCATATTTGCTATACATAATGTTTGCATGTCTCTTAGGGAGGAGGTACAGGTACATAATACATCTTAATTAATAAATCTTATTTTTAATTTGTGCTGGCAAATACATCTATAGCTTTCCTTCAAGAGTTAAATATAGACACTAAAAGTGATTAACACAAACAGGTACAGGCAGTGCTAAGTTTGTCCTAGCCCTTGTTCCTTCAGTATTACTTTGGTCCCTCAGCAGGTGACAATACCCGGGAAATAAGATTTTATTTTATTCCAAACATCAATGGGTTGTTTCTCTGAGTTTTCTTAGACAGGAAGGTGTCCCTGAGTAAACATAATTTTAGAAAATGGAAACTGTTGTATCCTCAGTGGTCACATATGTGTTCCTCCACCTTGTACACAGAAGAGCCTCTCTTCCTCCTTGCTTTTTAACTATCCCAACCCCACCTGGCAAGCCGGACCCATCGTAGGACCTGCTTCCTGTGTAAGCAAGAGGAAAGCTGATTAGAGGTAGGTGGCCTTGAAGCTGTTCTGCAGGATAAAGCAGAAGTGAGAAGTGAAGATGAGATTGATAGCTTTCTAGTCTTTGAGACCAGGCCTGCGCTTTCATGCTTTTTGCTGTTTGATAACAAGAGCCGATGTATTACATTTTAAAAATTAATTTTAATTATGATAATGACACCTGACAATTCTTATGTACTAGCCAGTATAGTCTGTCTTAAAATTTACTTTTCTGTGTCTCCTGCTTATTCTTTCAACAAAGAAAAAAAAAGTGAAGGATTGAATAAAGCAAAGTTAGTGGAATCAGACCAGTGGAATTAGCATGTATATAAAAAAATAACTAGAGTTTCATTTTAAGCACAGGTTTCAGGACCCTTCCTAAGGAATTTCTGATGGAAGGGAGGCTGAAAATTTGCATATCTAATAAGTTCCCTGGTATCATTGGCCCAGGGTTCACATTTTAATTACTTCTGAATAATATTAAAGTCAATGCAACTTCCAGTTCAAACACTGCACACTTCTATGCTGCCTTCCAAAATGTGATTCAAGGAACTCCATTTACCAGTAATTAACAGGTTTTATTGCCTTAAGAAGGAGGCATATAAAGTCATTGATTAAATTATGTAATAAACAGATATTGTCACTACAGAGTTCATCGAAGTCTTTAGTACACTAATATGCAAATCTTGAGATGGAATATAACATGCAGTGTTATCTGACTCTAGTAATCCCCTTTTATTGCAGACCTTATCCTAGAACTAGTGTTCTTAAGAGTTCATAGAATATAATCTGAAATGTATAGATTTTAAGGAAGGTAAATGTTCCTCAGGGACAAACGAGGAAGGGACTTCAGAAAAAGAAGATGGAAACCAACACTATCTGTCAGTATCTGTGGTCTAAGCAGGATGCTTAGTAGTACATCAATATACATAAAACTAAGGTAACTGAACTTTAATAAAAATACAATCATTAGCATGTAAAAGTTTGAAATATTAAGCTCAACATTTTACTCTTCTGTTACAGGTTCTTCCTCCTTTAACAATACAAGCTGGCAATTTCTGATCATTTCCAGATTTAACTTTACTTCCTCACGGTTAAAAAGAGGAAGCATTTGAATTGATTGAAAGTTTGGTTGTTAGCAGCACTCATAATACGGACTGTAACACAGGAACAGTGAGATGCAACAACTTCTGGTTTGGAAGCAGGAGTTGTATTCTTCACTAACTGAATACTCCTCATAATAAGTAGGACCTGAGTTTGGGCCTGAAGGAATTAACAAGTTAGAGGGGGAAAAAAGAAAACCAAACTCTCCATTAAATCTAGTTTACCTTTCTGGATCAGATTGGAGATGCAGTAGATAAAATGAATGCCTAATTTTTGAAAGTCTTTAAGAGAAAAAAAATGTAATTAAAATTTCTTAAGGTCTTGTTATTTAAACCTATTCTAAATTATTTTCACTAAACATTTTGGCACCTTAGACATGAATAATCACTTGGAAGTTATGGTTCATTATTTTATAGTGGTTTAAAGAATGATCATAAACCCTATAATACGGAATTTTCTTCTACTTAAGTCAACATGCATATTGAAAAACTTCTCTTGGGTAAAGTGTGAGGTAAAGAAAGTCCTAAGCAGCAGTAAGTCTCTGGATGGGAGCTATGTCACATTATGTGGTACTGAGGTTGACCAGAAGAGTTTGGCGAATCTCAAAGGAGAATCTGAGGTGTTGAAAGAGAATTTTGAAAGACCAGATTCCTAAAGAAGCTAGAGTTCTAGAGAATATAGAAAGTTCTGGAGGAGTTCAGAGACTCAATGGCATTTGGACATTTTTTACTTTATTTCTGATCAAAAGTGAAACGACTGCTCTCTCAATCATACTTCAATCAAATTGCCAACAATATCCCACTACAAGTCCTGAAAGCTTACATATTTTTATTCATCCCTTATATAATAACCTGATGGCAAATCTTTAAGTCTAGGGCTATCCTAAAAATTTGCTATGTTTACCCAGAGGCTCAGCAAGTAGCATAGCCTATAAATCAAATGAATATGCAAATTACAGGAGATGTTGAAAAGGCAGTTCAGTGAATTTGATAAATATTTCAAAGTTTTTTTTTTTTGCTTTTAAGATTGAAACAAGTTGGTGAAAAGGGAAATTTAATTCTGCTCTGATAATTTTAACTTGCAGATCCTTTTTCCTGAGGTAGTACTTTATCTAAATATGTACAAATTTTAGAATAGCTAAGGGAAATTTACCAAAGCAATTTAAACATTATTATTTTAAAGCAATGTTTGTTTTTCTGTATGTTTTTAAATGATAGTTTCCTAGGATAAAAAGGGAGGCAGTTACATACCTTTGTGAAACTCTATGAAAATACTAGAGTCATAAGAAAACTTGGGCTAAAATTCTTAAGGCACATTAGCTCTAACCCTAATGCAAATGTCATATTAATAAATATCAATAATAGTCTTGGAAAAGAGTTAAAGGCTCTTAAATCTCTTGAAAGTTACAAAGTGGCAATTATTCTTTTTATCAAAATAAAATTTAGATAAAGAGAAACTTCCATCTCAAAAGTTAAAGGGTAGTCATTTCAAGATTTGAAGATAATGGTCTTAAAACATAGTTACATAATTTTTTTTACCTTGTCCTTGTTACCGTTTCTGAGGGTCATTCTCAGAATTTTAACTTTTGGATCACAGATACTTAACTTTTGGGGTTCTCTCACTGCAGATTTAAACAAATCACACATGGGATGCAGCATCTTGACACATTTCAGTCTTTAAAATTTGTTTAATACTAATAGTCTTGGCATTCCATTATGCACAAACTATCAAGCACAGGTTCAGCATAGTAGATGAGGCAGTCTCTAAAATAAATAACAAAATAAAATATTTTTATATACTGAAACAATAAATAAGGAATATGTATATATATTATATATATATATATATATCCTGAGATGTCAATTAAACATGCTATGATAAATATATTTGGACTAAATCAAATCCCTTGTTCCATCAGAAAGTACATGGGACTACAAAAACAGGGGCCATTTGTATCTGCACTGACATATTTCCCCATTACTACCTCAGATGGTGGTGAAATGGTAAGAGACCATAGGTTAACAGTAAATCTTCCCAAAGATAGTAAAATAATTCAAGGTGCTGCATTTCCCACCCCAGGGCCTTCAGGAGAGGTGGGAGAATGAGCAAACAAAACCAAGCAAATATTTCTCTATGAGTACATAAGGGAGCATGTATGTAAGTGCATGCATGTGCAGTATAAGTGATGGTTCTCAGCAAGGAGACCACAAGCCTGTGCACGCGGTGGTGGAAAACCAAGCTCATATTTCCAAAACAAAGACACACTGGGCAGCAGCAGGAGGTCTGACAGAGAAGCAGCACCACTTTAGAAACTGTAGGCACATGTGCAATGGCCCCCCTCTGCAGAAGGATGGTGCTGGCAAGAGACCACAATGTGGAATATAAACCTTTGCAGTAGTCACAGAATCAATGGGCAGGCATCTTTTCTGGGCCTGAATATGAGCCAGGAATAGAGGCAAGGAGTGGAGACATGGAACCAAAGAAAGAGGCCCAGAATAGTTTACATCCTAGAGGCCAAGAGCATTTCAGTCTCCTCTATATTTTCCATTTTAAAACAGAAGATTTTTATGATGAAGTGGTTATTAGGCTTTGAAAATTATTGATATTTCTGTGCTCAGCTAGAAGCTAAATTACTATGCATCTTATTTTTAATTACATCTTTTTTTTTATTAGAGAATGGGAAAGTTGAAGAATATCGTAAAGAAACTGACTAAAACCTCTGCAGTTTACACGTGAGGGCATTGGCATCAAGAAAAATAAAGAAACATTTTTTTAAGATTATAAGGCTATCTAGGTAGAGAACCAGCACAAATGCTTTCTCCAGGTTCTTTCTCTAGGCCAGTGCTTTGTTTTCTATACCACTTTACTGAGATGTCTTATTATATATATACTCCATTAAAATTTTATAGCTGCTTGCTGTCACCAACATGATACAATGTACTGCTAAATTTTATTTATTTATTTATTTATTTATTTATTTATTTATAGGAAGAACTCATGCCTCTCCCTTTTAGGGTCTAACAATCTAAGTCACATGGTACATCATATGTGAGACCCAAGAGAGGATCTTATCCCTGCAATCCTTGAGGGTGTACTGATGTTTTTGAAGTCCATAGTGTTGAAAAGTAGTTTAAACTTGGCCTGGACAGAGGCAAATGGACAAAGAACTTTTGGAGCTCTGGGTATAGATTTTAGATTGATTGTTCAATCAGGAACATGGCCACAACATTGTCCCCATGAAGGTATATGAAATATTTATTCCATGTTATGTTCTTTCTTAAAGTTACAATAAATAGAGGTCTCTTACACAATGCCCAGAGCCCACAGGTGACAATGGCTGGAAAGAAGCTGATCTCTGTGTAAAACTGAAGCTGAAACTCAGAACAGACATTGCAGGTTTGCATATAAAATCAGAGCGGCACTATAAGGAAATATGTAGCCGAGGGTTATGAGACATCAGTGATTCATTTATCAAGAAAAAGAGAGAAAAAGAGAAATAGCTTATTGAATATTATCAGTCTCAAATTTTGCAATAGATTTATGTCTTTATTTTAGTAAAGAGGGTAATAACGATGTCACTTATGATGCTATATTTTATATGTGTAAGTATGCCTACAGTTAATAGAATTCATCAGGCAGTAGGTTTGGGCACTATTTAAAACATGGGTCAGAGGGGCACTAATTCTATTCAAAGTGTCCATCTGTTGCTGCCCAACTTGCGCAGAGGGTTGCATAGCAACCCGTGGTACTGCATGGATATGGTTGGCCTCCCTCTGTTGCTTTTGTTTGCCCTCTGAGAGAGTTGCCCTTGATGGAGAAACAGTAGGTGTTCTTTTATTTATATATATATTTATTTTTTTGGCTGGAGCTTGGCCTGGTGAGTGGGGGCTCATTATAGCCTGCTGAGCTAGATAGCATTGTGAAGCAATATCTGACATATGAATGTAATTTATCTTCCTGGCATGATTCTAAGTCCCAAACTGATTCCCAAATTCCTAGGACTATGGAAGTATAGCAATTAAAAAGCGAATACCAAGACCTTTTACCTGTGTACTTAGGAAAAAAACTCACAGCAAAACAGGTGGGAAGAATATTCTGGAAATTTGATTCAATTTTGTGGCACTGAGTTAAAATTATAGTATTCAATTTTACCTATTTCTGAACACCTGGAATTTTCAACTCTATATACCATGAAATTGGTTCAATTAAAATATTCCTCAGGAATCAGACATTCTTAGAGGACTCCTCAATATATATTAGTTCTAAGTATTTGCTTGTATTTTCTTGACCATTGCTACTTTTTTTTTTGGTACTCAGCAAATTTTGCAATGAATTTAAGCATCAGGAATCTTTCATAAAAAATAGATTTACCTGACTTTTTTTCAGGTATTAAGGTAATTTTGGAGTGGATCAGATCTTCCCATTGTGGAAACTGAACATCACACATATAGCTATAGAACACTGATAAATAACATTCATAATAGATTATGAGATTCAAAATTTCCCAATAAAATGCCCTTACAGAAAACAAATTTTTGACAGAATTTAAAACACCAAATTTTAGAGAAACTGTTATATCATATTAATTGAGGAATGTCATCAGGATACTGGTTATAACTTGACTTAGTCTGTAATATTTTATTCATGCACAAATTTAGAAATGCATTTTCTTTATCTCTGATGAATCTGCATATTTCCATTTTAATTAAGTCTCACACCTACTTTTTTCAGTTAACAATCTTTAAACTAAATTTAAATAAAGATCTGATTGCCAAGACCTAGCCCTTTTGCTTGAGAACACTTCCAAAGAGATTTTTAGGGAGGTAAATAATGTGAATCATACTCCTCACCTTAGCTGCTATTAAAACTAGTTTGTGGATGCTGAAATTGTTACTGATAGAATTTTAGTGATATAGTATCAGTATGAGTAGAATTTCTCTTCTTCTCACATATCAAAGAAATCATAAAGGACCTGAGAAAAAATGGAGCACAGATGTGAGGCTGGCTTACAATCAGACATCAGGTCAATTCTAATCTGTGTCTTGTTTTGGGGGCAAGGGCTGACCATTTAATTATTCTCCACCTTTGAACCCTTTTGGGAATGAAAGAAGGACCAACTAGACAGAAGATAAGAATGAGAATGTTTTTGGAAAGGACAACATAAAGTCACACTAACTACAGGGGAAAAGGCAGGGATACAGTTACACAAGTAGGCATTACAAAATGATATATGTTAGATTAGAGACCAGAGGAAAATAAAATGTTATATTCTTTGGGATCAAGAGCTTAGTTTGAATTTGGCAGCCTCAGTTCAAAATTCTGTCTTAGTTACTTTTCTCATTGCTGAGACAAAATACCCAATACCCAAAATTAAAGGGGGTAAAGGTTTATTTAGCTCACAGTTTGTAGAGGTTTCAGCCCATAATGAGCAGACTCCAAGCAGGGTGGCTTTGCAGAGGAGAATAGTTCATAGTGGGCAGAAGGTGCAAAGCAACAAGGGACAGGCAAGCCTCTTCCCATCCCTTACAAAGTATTCAGTCTACCAGGAGTAGGGCAGTGCCAATTCAATCAGTGAACTGATTTAGCAATCACTCACCCTTAATCCTAAAACCCTTAATCCTAGCATTGAACCATGAATCAATCACACACTCTAGATTCAGCCATCTTTGAAAAAGCCCTGTCTGTGACTGCACAAGGCTTTAGTTGGACATCTAGACACAAACCATTACAACTGCATCAACTGGCTTTGTGAACTTGGTCAAATCATTTTGTTTCTCCAGGATCCAATGTCTCTGTCTGTAAAATTCAGTCATTATACACACTTCTACATTGTAAAAATTAAGAAGAACATGTAATTTCAGTTGCTTAATATGAGACTTACTATGGAAATTCTTCAATAAATGATGGTTATTTTTAAAATAATTTTCACAGTAGAAACTCAAGAAACAGAAGAGGCAACCAGGTTCAGAGACAAAAATGAAGTCTTGGGGTGAGTTTTGTAAAGTGGGATCTCTTAATGAGTTCTTGGAACAAGAGACATCTTTCTTCCGGTGGAGATGGAGAATGTCACTCTTAAAGGTTCTGCCTGGTTACAATCACTCAATTAACAATACCGCAATGTAAGATAACAAACAAACAACACTGAAATTCTGAAAGGTATTTTCTTTATAAATAAGAGTAATTCTGATGTTCCTTAAATTCCTCCAGGCTTAAATTATGAAATTTTAAAATAGAAATACTAACATATACCTAAGGTTGTCATGGGGATTAAATAAAATAATGTATTAAAGAAAATCTACAAAGATTAGACATGGAGGTACTCAAGAATACGATTACTTACTGTGGAATTTAGATATTTCCAGATGGCTCATATTCATATTTAAAAGTTCATACTTTTCAATTTATGAGAAATAGAATATACTCAAGTTTGTGGAAATATTTCTAATTCAGCAGTATGTTTCAGCAACATAAAAATGTTTATTTTCCAATTATTAACATATCACATGTTAAATACAAAAGGCAGCAAAATTGTAAATTAAAGATTAAGCAAAAATGATATAATACTTTCATACATAAAAATTAAAGTGAAACTTTTTTACTTAATGTGCATGTGTTTTGCTTCATTTCATATCACCAAGATAACTGTAGAGATAAGTTGAAGAACGGCCCTGTTCCTCCCCCACATACAAGGGGATCTTCCTGCCAAAAATGCTGACAATGTACTGATGGTGAACACCCAGCTTTTTTTCTACTTACCCACAGGAGAATTTAAAAGTGGCATTTCTGTCTGGTTAGTTTGTCAACATCTTGACATCTACCTATTTTTATTAAATAGATGTACAGTATCACTGCATTGAGAAGACAATGAATTTTTCATATTTTCTCTCTCTTGTTTTCCTAATGATGAGTAGTTAATGCATACAGTCTAGAGACACAACATCTTTTATCATCATTGCAAAAAGACACTAAAATCTGATCTCAGTTGGGCATGCTTCTCGTATTAACTACTCTCCATTACCCACATTACAGACATAGGATTCAACCAGGAAACCTTGTTTAATTTAACACAAATGATGCCCCAGCAGGGGTCTGAGTTGGTGAAAGACAAAAATAATTTAACACCAAAGATTAAATACTAGGGTAAGCCCCACATGCGTACTTCTAGCTTTTAATTACTGAGCAACACTCTTTCTGAGATGGTTGCTTCACCGACTGTAGGCAACAAATGGAAATGCTATTCATTTGTTTGGTAAAATGCAGCCCTAGAGGAGGTATATTGGTTTCTTAACTTAGGAGATTTTGTGAAAGGTTATCATTAGACACTTAAACTTACAGTTTTATTTTTAAAAATGGACAGGTATTCACCGTGTAAGTAACTTTCCTCAGACCCAACTTTTAGTAGGGATTTGGTGTATGCAGATGCAAGTCTAAAGGAAATGGAGTGTCTCTTCAATTAATTCTTTTAAAAAACTTTATAGGATTATTTTCTTTTACTATAATTCCAATACAAGAGGAAATTAGAGTTTAGTAACTCATCTAAGTCTTAAAATTGGCAAGTGATAGCCATGATTTTAACCCAGACAGTCCAACTCCAGAGTTCCAACATTCAAACAGTTTTAATACAGTTCCTTCCAGTGCTAGGACCACCATTTAGAAGACTGAAAATTCTGGCACTGACCTCCTAATAACTTCTTACTTTCACTGAGTGAAAATTGCTCTCATAATCAATTTAAAAATCCAAATAATTGGATTATTCATGTAGACAGCCACTTTTTTAAAGGCTGATCTATGTTAAACATATTTACCTGTCCACAAGACATATTTTTGCTTCACTAATTGCTGAGAATAGATAAACTTTTTCATATAAGTTTTGGCTCTTCAGCAGTGATATATAGAAGATTCAAGCAGACAAATCTGACCATCATTTAAATGGTGTGGAATGAAATAAGGATGCAGCATTGTAGGAGTAGATTATGTGGCTAACACATACACTGTCACTTTTTTTCTCTTGCTGTTTTTATTATTTTATCTTTAACACTAATTTTTAGCAATTTCACTATAAGACAGACATTGTCTTTGTTTCTTCTGTTTGGAACTTGTGGAGTTTCTTGAAACTCTGGGTTTATAATTTCCATCAAATTAAAAAACACAAGGAGGATCCTCTGACCCACACCCACCTAACCCCATCAGTGCAACTCTAGCAGCACTGGTCTACTAAAAAATGTACTTACCAGGATGGGGATATGGCTCAGGGGCACAGTGCTTTCCTGGCAAGTGAAGGGCCTGAGTTTGATTCCTGGGTAAAAAAAAAAATCCACTTATCTCCTTAGGTAAATAACACTACCAAGTTATTCGCTATGGAATGGAAACTGTCTGTGGTAGTAAGCTAGGCAATTCTTGTACTCATCTGGCTAACACATCCTGGCAGGAACCAAGTAATACATGTAAGAGTTTCTGTGGAGAATTTGGATGGAAGCAGAGATCTCTAGGGGTGCGTAGGAGAGAATTTAGTCTCATAGGCATGGACCTGTGACTCAGGATTCAATGTTCTGAAAATAGCACACCCTAACCTGTTCTGGTAGCCTAATAGGATGACTCCTTGAAGTTTGGACATTGGTATGATATGATAAATGAGGTACAGAAATCTCAAAGGGAAAAAAGCTCAAAAGATTGGAAATATCATGGAACATGACTATATAAGAACTGAAAATCTAAAAAAAAAAAAACTGAAAATCTGACACATGGTAAGTTTACTGTGCTGTAGAGTATACTCCCTTCACTAAGATCATAAGAAATACACTGGTGAGACTGGGT
This sequence comes from Cuniculus paca, assembly GCA_004365215.1. Classification (NCBI taxonomy): domain Eukaryota; kingdom Metazoa; phylum Chordata; class Mammalia; order Rodentia; family Cuniculidae; genus Cuniculus; species Cuniculus paca. The sequence goes on along the minus strand of RJWT010005878.1, from coordinate 7,336 downwards.
AGATAACAGTTTCTCCAACAAACACAACTACTACTGTTTCTTGTAGGTTCAGGTTAAGCCATGTGGTAGCACTTAAAAGTCAAAGGAAAATTATATGTAGTTCTGTATTTCTGAGTGTGAAGACCAGAATGACACGCAAGGACCTTTCACTCATAAGAATTAGTGGCATAACTCAGGCATTATACAGAGCTAGGAATCAAAACAACGAACACCTTAACAGAGGTTTCCTCAAATTATATAAATTTTTAAAATTTGGATCTGGATAATGTTGATATCAACCCCTGGCATGGAAATCCATGGTCCTTTATTCATTGTCCAAACCTAAGCATGTTTCCAGATGCAGTAATCAATAGTTGAAGGAAAAGTCTGGTTCCTTTGTATATGCACCTTGCAAGACCACATGAAATATTCTTTTTATCCTTTCCCAAAGTTACCTAGGATGTTTTATCACAGTAACTGTGCACTAAAAGAGGAACATCTGAATTTTTTCTTAACATTTATACTATTTGAGGAGACTTGGAATGCCATCATAATATTCTGGTGAGAGTAGCGGTTTATGAAGAAAAATTTTAAGTTCTGATTGATGTCAACATTTAGTACAGCGAGTTCTCAAATTCATTTTCTGATTAATTCCTCTATCTCTAAATATGCAATTTTGATGCATAGATTTAGAATTTGACAGGACCATCTGAACCAGTAGAATAAAAGCCATTGTGTTAGGAAAGAGCAAGTGAAAAGTATAAACTCCCTAGTCAAAATATATAATCAGAAGAAATGCTGAATCCTGGGAAGAAATATACAGTAACATAGTCTTAAGATTTTAAAAATTACAAAACAGTAGTCTTTTATGGTGTCATCATTCAATTTTCTATCTAATCACTGCAAAAAAAAAAACCCCACAGGTTATAATACGTAAAAGTAAAGCAGTTTCTGTGCTAGATCAATAGAGTCAATGACAGCTTGCACATGTTGATCAGGCATGTACGTTCTTCTTGAACCCCAGCAAAGAACCTCAAAAGTTGTTCATTTTTTTTAAAGTTGTTCATTTTTACATGACAAAGACAGTAGCTCTGTTTGCTCTCTTGATCTATACCTAGTTAACTTTGTTTACTCTCCAACTTCTGATCAAAATGAAATCTTCAAGAACACTTTTTCAAAACATCATATAGATCTCTTCTTCTAATGAGATAATGCTATTTGAAACTTGGGAGTAGAAAGTGATTAAGAATCTTAAGGTCGGTCATAGGATGACTTACGGGTGCCAGAAACTGGGGAAAACTTTGACAAACATTCAGAGCTGTATTATACTAACTGAATTTCTGGTGATTCAGTGGTCTGAGACAAGCCAGATCATCTTCCTATGAAACTGTGAAAAATATATTTGGTCTTTATTTTCACTTCTTGCTACCCAATTCCCAAAACCCTTATATCTCCAGAGTGTTGGGTGTCTTTTGTATGGTAATGAAATATCTGGTATCTGGGGACCCTTAGACAACTTCAGGATAAGAGCTCGCCACTCTAAAGACCAAGGCATGATTAGAAGCACAGGACTTTCAGCTTTATCTCCCAATTTACCATGGGAAGGAAAAGAGCTAAAGGTTAAGGTGTTCACCGATGGCCAGTGATATAATCAGCCATGCCTATGTAATTAAGCCTCCATAAAAATTCAAAAGAACAAGGTTCAAGGGAGCTTCCAGATAACATGAGAGGTGTGTGGAAGATGATATAGCAGAGAAGAAACTGCATCTCTTCTCACATGCATCTCTCTGTCTGTCCATTGCTCACTTGTATCTTCTCTAATATCCTGCACATATGACGAATACAAGTAGAGTGTTTCTCTAAGTTCTGTAAGCCACTCTGCAATTAATCAAACCCAAGGAGATGATGAAAGACCCAATTTTATAGCTTGCTGGTAAAAAGTGTGACTCAAAGTCTGGGACTTGTGATCAGCATCTGAAATGAGAAGGGAAGTTTTGGGGACTTAGTCTCAATTCAACAGTTTCTGTTTACTAGAGAATTGTTTAATGTATGAGGCCACAACCCCCATATATCTGATAACAAAATTGTTGTGATGAACGGTTTGTGGGAGTACGAAAAGCTCTTCTTTTCCTGTCCCTAATGATCTCTGAAACAATCCCCTTTCTGTTAAAAAAAAATACATTTTTTTTGGTGTTTGAAGATAGTGTACAACACATTTGTTCATGCTCATCCAACCTGCTTACTCAGAAGTTAGCCAGCAAGACAGGCTTCTGCGTAAATCAGATGATTGTGTAAGCTCCTCAGCATTCACACTATATGACTCTGCAGAGTTGATTGAAGTAGGAATATTTGTGATGCTAAGGGTGCATGTGGAGTCTCTGTTAAGCTACTATGGTAGGGCTACAATGCAAACAGTTTTATTTCTAGGGGATCCTAACCTGAGTCAGAAATTCTCACTATTTGAAAAACAGTTCCTGGTATATTACTGAGTACCTGATCCTGAGACACAAGGACAATATAAGGACTTGCCATATAATGGAATGAAATTTTGACAAATGGGAAATAAAGTCTGATAGATAGAATTCTTTTCCTCTTCTCTTCCTAACCATGCTGCCCTTGCATTCAGGTATCCACATGGTTCTTTAGACCTAGGAGATGTACGTATCGGTTACACTAGATAGCATAGTAACATGCTAACGTAGGTTCTTCTTCTGCCTTGTATCATTTCCTCTTTCTCTAACTCCTGTTTCCTGTGAGTACATTTTCTAATAAATGAAAAACACACATGTGTTGCCTCATGTTCTAATTTGTGAGGAAACCAAAGACAAGACAAATTATCTTCTCACAACTTTGGTATTTAAACCCAAATATAACCCTATCTTTCCAGTTGCTTCTCTGACACTCTTTGCCTTGAAGTATATGCTTAATGGATGTCAAATTCCATTGGCTTCCTGGTAGAAGACATGCTGCTGTATAGTTCTCAACCTTCAGCTCTTCACTCAGTCAGTAATACCATATTTCATTCCCATGTAATTATCTTGTAGTAATTCACTCAAGGTTGACTACATCTTATGTTTTTTCTTTGGGATAAGAGGCACGAAGTACAGCAACCTATGGCTTAGCTTACAGGGGATTCTCCACTATGCTCTAGACCACACTAATGCCATAAAATCTATGAATGTGGCATGACCCTGCACTTTCATGGCATTTCTCACCCATGCTTTAGTACGCATGCATTACACTAGACACATTAGGAGACAGTGTGTGGAGAGAAAACCATCTCTGAGAAAGTGGTAAGGATGTTTTGAAGCTCTTTGTTAGTTACACCGACCCTGGAATTTAAACTCATGTTACAAGGACATTGGAATTTTGACTGTTGACTGAAATAATGGTAAAAGCATTAGAAGCAGAAAGCAAATCTCTCACTTGAAAGCAGGTGAGATCCAAGTACATATGTTCTGGTTTGAGATAAAAGAATGAAGAAGTCTTCAAGTGCAAATTTCTGCCCATACTTTGAGAACTTGGAAAACTACTCAGCAAAGGGATCAAGGCTACATTTTAAAAGCCAAATGAATGTGGCTGATTATAACTGAAGATATTTATATTTAGTTTTGAGACACTACATTTGTAATAAACTCACCTCTTATACTTGAACTGAGACAAACTGATGCTTCCTACATTTAAAAGATTCTTGAGTTACTTTGCTGTGTGAGGCACTTTGAGTATAAAGATGTGTCACACAAGGTCTTTACTGTTGGTGAGCTTACAGTCTAATGTGAGACAGATCGGCCCTACTGATAAGCTAGACAATGTAAGTATCCTGAGAGAAGTATGCACAGGGTGTTGGGGAAGACTAAGGACAAGGTCTGGTGCAGCATGTATGTGTAGGGGAGACCATACTATGACCTTTGTTTTCTAAAAGTACAGCAGGACAGGAACATTATGAATGGTCATAAAGACTCTGTGGAAGTTCAGATCAGTAACACATCGGATGTGAGGGCAACCTGGCTGCAACATCTGTCACCATATTGATGCCAGGGCTGATTCTGCTGAACTGGCTAGCTAGGCAGGCGTGCCCTTCCTTCCTCACTGCATTACGTGCATCCTTGGATCAAAGAGGATGACCACCCCAATAGAGGAGGACCATTTCCTTAATTAAGGATATCTGAATAGCTGAGCTCCCGTGCTAAAACTCCAAACAAGTTCTCAATAACGAGGTATACTACATATGTGCATTATCTCAGAGTTTCTGCTGTGGAGAATCTCCAGATTTCAGGAAAAAGTGGACCTATTTAATAACATGTTCAGGGATCTTTCTCTTTGATAATAACTGTGTTCTTTTCTGCTTTTTTCTAACTTAGTAAAGACTCTCGGGTGTGATATGGTTGTTTTTATCCCCTGCTCAGCTTGTTGTTCATATATGTGATCAGTTTTTGTCTAGGTCTTAAAAATAGGCCTTTTCTGTTCCATTATCTGAAGGAAATAACCCTTCTGGTCATATTTTATAAGTAAAGCAACATTACTCTTCAAGTTCATCAACTGAGATTCTGAAACAACTTGCTTTTAAATTCTCCCCATATCCCATCTCTAGAAAACACCATATACATGTATTTCCCTTATTAATAATTCTGTGTTTAAAGTTCTATTTATGGGGTCTCCTCTGTGCCATCCTATATATGGGAGGAAAGAGATTCCTATCCATCTGAATTCTTTCCTGTTTTCCTCCTTTCCTCCCAGGAGTGAACACATGTTATCAAGACTTTAGACTTGTTTGAATTCTGTTTGATATTGAGTGGAGTTGTTTACTTCACAGTTCTCAAGATTTACACATCTAAAATTGAACAGTTCACAGAGTGAGAGAACTGTGTGTGGCTGTAGTCCTAGCCCACAGTACATTTGGGTAGAAGGAAGATACGTCAAAGGAATGCAGGTAGCAATAGCACTTATGTTTGGAAGACAGATGAGCAAATTTGCCTCCTTATTTCCTGCTGAACATAGAGCCTTTTTTGTCTCCGGTTGTCTTCCAGCAAACAAAAAACCACTTGGCCACATATCGCTCACATTTTATTTATTTAGTTCCCCCCTGTAGTGTTTTCAGACCAAGCTACCCTGCAAGAAGGAGTTATGTCTACTGATTAGCAAAGCCAGACTGTTGCTTGAGAAGTTTCCTTGTGACCCCTGCGATGGATTAATTGTTTGCCATAAAGAAATCTCTTAACCTTGTGGTATTTCCCTTTATATTCTCTAAGTGGAGGATAATAATGCTCAAAAAATGATTTGAGGTCCACAAATAAGACCCATCCTTTCAATATCTTTGTGTATATGTACTTTCTTTTACAGTGATAATACTATTTTGTCCAATTTAAAATAATTCAAGACAGTTCCTAAAGACTGCTCTCTAGACAATAAAACAGCATTTCAAAGTATTACCATTCAGTTCAGATGTTTAACTTTATCAGATGAGAAATTTATGCTAGAACATATTTTAACTCTCTTACTTTATTTGAATCATTTTTGAAATAATAAAAACTTTATCCATGACAGGAGGTTGAGAGTGCACATATGCACAGAATATAAATATGAAGTCCATAACAATAGTTCACATCAGAAATATAAATGGTGAATAAAACTATAAAATGGCAGCATTGTGAGATTTAGTTTATGCCTGAGTTTTATAGACAAATTAATCAAGAATAAATACCAAAAAAGTGCAGAGAAAAGAACTAAGAGAAAAAAAACTAAGTAGTACATTGGTGTGGTGACAGAAAAGGCTGGTTACAATGCCTTTAAAGAAAAAAAGAAAACAGAGATTCATACAGCTTACAAATAAAAAGCTTATGCTGATACAATGAAAGCTACTTCACAGGAGTAGCATTGAGAAAGGTGAAGAAGAGTTATAAATGATTTCCAGCTTAGAAAAGCATCACATAGTAATAAAACTCCCAGAATGACTACTGTAACAATGACAATTCTTTTTAAAAACTCAAACTTTGATGTTAAAATTTATCAAATTGAAAAACACTAGAAAGCTCTTGTTTATCAGAAAGCTACTGTATTTAAAATTAATTTTAAAAGTTGAATTGATTTATGCAAGTTTTTGATAAAGTATTAGAAAAAGACAACACATTATCATCGAGAAAATTGCTAGTTGGAGTAAATAACTTTTACCCCTTTTATATGAGCTTTTCTTTTCAGCCTGTTGTGCAGATTCATTACATGTCAAATGCAAAAATCCTAGCATAAATGATTTATATGCTGTATTTTTACCTGAGTTTTCATCATTCTTCACACTTAACAATGTTAGCCTGAGTTGAAGTTTGACATTATAACTTTTATCATTATATTTACATTCAAAAACTATTTTCAAACTATTAGTTGTGAAATAGAGAAATAATAGTGGCAATAAAAATACAAAATTTACAAATGTAGCAATAATGTAAAAATGAAATGAAAAGCTATTACCAGAAATGAACTTACAATATTATAAATAAGGTTGATACAAAATGACTAATGTAGTTCTGACAATGCAAGTGCAAACTTTGAGAATAAAAATTATTAATACAACATGGATAAACTTCAAGGACATAGTGCTACATGAAATCAGTCAGTTACAAAAAGACAAATATTATATAATTCCTGTTGTGCAAGATACCTGTCAAATTCATAAAGACAGGAAGTTGAATAATGATTTCTAGGGTCTGGGGGCTAGAAAGAGAGGGTTTAATGGGCATAGATTCAGTTTTGGAAGATGAAAAGAGTTCTGGAGATGGATGGTGGTAAAGGATGTACAGGTATAAAAAAGAGCACATGCAGTGCTCTGAGCCAGTCTTTAATCAATGCTGTTGGTTGGATGAAGTAGCTTTAATGTGACTATGTTAACGGTTGAGGGTGTCTTTCATTTTCTTTCAAAGAGCTAAAGTTTTAGTTTCAGCACATGAAAATATTTTCCAATGATTTCAACTCTTGCTTTAAAGACTTATCTTTCTAAAAGTCTCTATTAACAGAGAAGCATTGAAACATTTAGAAGTCATAGATATTACATAGAGGTTTGTACAGTCAATAGGCAGGGAAGGTTTAAAGAATGGTGCAGCAGAGAGAGTGATCAAAGATGGTGGAACAGTAAGCAGCAGAGTAAACAGTCTCTCTGAGAGAAACAGTTCAGATGCTGGAATACAACACCATGGAGAGGACAAGAAGGAAGGAAGGGGGTCCTCTGTACCCAGGGAGAATCTAAAACATGAATTGAAGCCAACAGAGAGAATAAAAAGAATTTAAATGAAGAAGAAGATGGTGGCTGGCAGTGCCTTAGCCTGGAGCTGGACTCAGCCTGCAAAGATCTGTTCAGCCTAGAGACACG
>RJWT010005877.1:6762-30252 GCA_004365215.1 Cuniculus paca | reverse complement strand
AAAAAAAAAAAAAAAGATTGTGGAGAACCATTTTATTCTCCCACCACAGCTGATTTGATTGAGCAGAAGCATTACCGGGTTCCTACTATGTGCCAGGAATACAAAAATGAATATAATACTCTTTGCTCTCAACGGCTCACAGCCTACCAGGATAGTTTCATTAAGGAACAACAATAGTATCCTGTATAAGAGGCATAATCTCATTGCTGTTTGTATAAACATGCAAGAATGGGAACACCAATAAAGGAGCAACAAAGGCTGTCTAGGGAAATCAGAAAAGAAATGTAATAGGAAGCCAAGTGATATTTCAGAGAGAGATCCCAAGAATTTCTTGTTGCTCAGAGGTTGTATATAATTCTTTATATATCTGGGGTTTAAAAAAAAAACACTTATTTTAGAGAACTGTTAGAAGCATCTGCTCCTTGGGTAGAATTTAGAATATATTCTTGGGAGTAGGTCCTCCAACATTTATTCTTGGCTGTTGGCTTTAATGGGTCTTTTTCAGTCACGCATATATAAAAGTTCCCACTTTTTTCATCTTACAAAAGCCCTGAATAGAAGGAGTGCTCCAACTGTAGATGCTTCACATGGAAAATGTTCATTACTCTAACAATAGCAAATTCTATCTTCAGATTGAGAACGGTACATCAGTTACAGTGTCAATTACTATAGTGTTTATTGTGTTGTCGATAGGTTTTTTTTCTTATTTTGACTATAGGTTTGAGGGAAAAGACTTTCAGACATAGAGAGGGGCAGCCCCTTGTTTCTGTGGCAGGAGGCAGGGGCCAGTGTAGAGAGAACTAACAGCAGCTCACCTTCAAAGGCACAGGATGACAAAATCTAGGAATGCTGTGCTAGTAAGCATGAAAGAATAAAAAGAAGGCACTGTATTCATGCTTTACAGTAAAGTAGAATAAAGTAGGCTAAGTCCATATCAGAAAATTTCTTGGGGGATGGTCAGTGATCATGTTGATCTCGTGATGTTATAATCATGAAGAAGTTGGGAGCAGCAGATCATAGCAAGAAACCACATGCGGGTACTCTCTGGAATATTTAGAGGACAAGTATAGACATTTTCCATTTATATAGATTGGGAAATGGGACCCAATTAGCTGAATGTTTAAAGAAAAAAGAGGGCCAAGAATATAGCTCAGTGACACAGCAACTGCCTGACAAGCACAAGGGCATGGGTTCAATTCCCAGTACCAAAAAAATGGAACTATTTCCTCCACCTTTCTAAAATGCATGCATACTTTTTTTTTATTTTGGTACCAGGAATCGAACTCAGGACCTTGCACTTGCCAGGGAGGCACTGAGCTATATCCCTGACCCCACCATATGTGCATACTTTGGATTAAAAGAACTTTGGAATCTCAGTTTCTTGAGAAACAAAAGTTCTAGGTCTTGAAGAATAAGCAGAAGTTTGTTGGGCAGAAGAGACAGAATAATGAATAAAGTTCTTTAAGAAAAAGCTATACATTTACCTTAGCCCATATTTGTTACTATAACAAAACATTTTGGGAAAGCTAACTTTATACGTAAGAGAGGTTCATATAACTCACAGTTCAAAGGTTCAAGGCCATGGTACCTGCAAAACCAAGCTCTGGTGAGGACCTTTATGACTACATCACAACACGGCAAGGGTACATGTGTGAAGAAGAGAAAACATGAAGAAACAGGAATGCAGAGAGCTGGATGGGCCAGGCTCCCTTTTCATAACAACCTTCTTGTAAAAAGTTAAGGATCCCTCAAGAGCTACCTTAATGCTATTTAAAGGCAGCTCTGCCAAAAACTTTGTTAGGGCTTGTGTTTAGATGTCCCCTCAAAGCCCCATGCAGTCATAGGTGGGATTTTTTTGGAGGCGTCAGGATCTAGAATGTGTGACATGGAAATCAATTCATGGTGCAACGCTAGGATCAAGAGCACTAGGATTAAGCATGAGTGCTACGCACACTACAGATAAGATAAAAGAGGCAGAAAGATGCTGTTAAGTTCCCTTGTTGCTTTTGCTACCTGTCACCTGCCGTGAACTGTAGCTCCTCTACCATGTGCCACCCTGCCATGGAGTCAGCAGACTACGGACAGATACTTGTACAAACCTTAAGCCAAGTAAACCTTCCCTCCTTTAACTTGGGATGTTGGTATTTTGCGTCAGCCGTTCTGGTCACAGGAGTAGATTGGAAACTCAGAATTGCTAGCTCATTTAATTATGCCATTACCTGCAATGGTGGGTGGCAAGTAGAGGTGCCTGAAACTTCCTGTATCCTATCACCCTTGTGTGTAAATTTCTCCTAGTAAAAGTCTGAGAAAATATTGGAATCTCATCTTTGACGGTAGATGTCTTCTCAGGAAAAACAATGCACTGGGAAAGGCAATTTGCCGAGATATATACTACAGACCCCTAATCTCCAAAGTCTTCTATACACAAATTCAGCAGTCCTTTGAAAGATCAGCCTCCATCTTAGTTTTTCAATGTCAGAAGGGCTTCAAGGGAAAGAGAGGGCATGTTGACTTCCCTAGATATTTAAGAATCATGGTGTAGACTTGGCGTGGCATTGGAGGTCCCCAAGATTAGGATTAAATCAGAGCAGACAGCTCTATAGATATTCCTGAAAGCTATATATCAGGCATAGCTCAGGGCACATTGACATTGTAGCAGACTTCTTGGAAGTTCCTGGTGTTTAAATCCTAGTCACACAATGGATGCTGGAAATAGTTCAGCATCCTGAATTCATGGTGCTGGAAAGGTATTGGGCAAAAGATACTCGATTCATCTTATCTCTTTCTGGATTTTCTCCCAAATTGTCCTTATTCTGGAGAGTGTATCTCTCAGGCAAGAATTTATTCTGGATCTCAAAGATTCCTGTGGGAAGTGAATCATTTAAGTAATTCTGTGAATAGAGTCCTTAGCAGAAAGAGGATTGTAAGACCCAGCTCCCGGCCCTGTGCTGTTCCTGAAGGCATACTTCGGGCAAATTACTTAATCTCTCTGGGCCTTAATTTGTTTGTTGTTTAACTTTTTAAATTTTTAGATGAAAGCTAGATTATCTTTACATGGGATTGGATTATCTTTCTAGACCATTTACATTCTAAGTATCTTTGATATTTCTATAAATGTAACAGGAATTAGCTGAGATAACAGATTTACATGAGTTATAGAGAACCATCCATAGCAAAAGCTACAGTCAAATACTTCCTGTTTCCTCTGCTTCGTTTTTGCCAGAAGTATGAGTTATAGGCTAGAATTTGTAGAATTTGTCTGAGCTACCTATACCAGAAAAAAAAATGAGATCTGTGACCTTTAAGTTGTTGAAAAGACATAGTCTCATAATCTAAACAGCTTTGACATTGCTCTAGAGCCTGACAATTAGATTTTTCTCTTCCTTTTCAGTGGATATGCTACAGTGAGAGGTAAACTGTTCTGATGTGAAATCATGTCTTTCCTCCTATGAGAACCTGAAATGCTGTCAGTGCCAGTTACCTTGTTAGAAACCAGTCTGCTTACTCAGACAGTGCTTCACAGTTTGCACCAGCGAAGACACTGTTTTCTGAGAACAGAGAGGCAAACACAGCTGAGGAGTGGAGTAGAGGTGGGAAAGCTTGCAGAAAGCCCCAGAGGCTGAAATTAAACACGTCACCCTCCTCTCTGGACAGGGGAAGTGAATACTACTTGTTATGACTTGTGGCAAAATGTCCCCCCAAAGCCTTATGTAGTCGTAGATGGGGCTTTGCAGAGGTGGCTGGCTCTAGAGTGTGTGATGCTGACTTTAAGTGTGTGATGCTACAACCAAGGGTGTGTGATTGCTAAATTAGTCCACTGATTGATTTGCATAGTTTGGGGAGTGGATAATGGTGTTCCAGTCATAGTTTACCAGGAAATGTATTTGATTCAGAACACAAAATTTATAGGATCATTTTATAATATTCACCCAAAAAGACAAATGCAAAAGAGTGTGAATGATCTGTCCATGCACTAAAGACCCAAAGAGTACAGCTGAGGACCTGGATCCCATGGCAATGTCCTGCATGAGTCCACCTGATGACCTAGAGCCCATAGCAATATCCTCCACACATCCAACTGGAGGCCTAGAGCCCACAGTAATGTTTCATGGAAGTCTGAATCAAGGATCTGCACTGGGAAGGCCCAAAGGTCAGTGGTGGCAGCCAGAAAGTCTTCATCAGCAAGATGAAGGATCCGTGACAGAAGACTGAGAGAGCCGCACTGAAGCCAGGAAGCAGTGCTCGAAGTTAGGACCAGAGTTCCCCCAAAGAGAACTTCAGCCATCCTCAGTGACAGTGAAGACCTGAGTTCCTCCAATAATGAGAACAGGTTCATATCTGGAAAGCTAGCATGACAAACTTCTCCAGGGTAATCAATGGTACACCATCTTCCCCTCCAGTTCTCTTTTTATGCTGTTGGCTACAATCAGTTCATCTGAGTGTTACAAGCTGATCAGTAGTTAATCCACTACAAATGAGTAGGCCCACACTGGGTGTGAGTGCTACCCACCCTGGATAGAATATAAGGGATAGAAAGAGGTTCACTGTTGTAACTTGCTGCTTCATTAATTTGATGCTTTATGCTTGCAGCTTTTGCTGTCTTCTGCCTCCCATAAACTTTTTCTCCTTTGTAATTCCCCTTTTCCATGTCACTCTGCTTTGGTGCCAACCAATTATGGATTGAAACCTATAAAGATTGTGAGCCAAAACAAACCCTTGCTAAAGAGAAATGCTTTTGAACGAGGATGTATACACCATGCCCAGAAGACGTTCTATGACTGGACTCAAGGAATTGCTTAGCTCAGGCCTTGGTTTAAGTTTGCTTTTTCCCTGCATTAAATGATCATTTGAATCAAGACAAGCAGCATGGTCTTCTCCATGGTAGCTGCTGCCACTTTAACAAAATAACAAACAAGCCCTCTCCCTTCCCTGCCATTGAATGAGAAACACACCTATCATATGCATCCTATCTGGTGGCCCCTGTATATTGCCAGGCTTAGGAACCTGTCTGGAAACTTGGTCTATGTTCCCCAGAAAAACTCTCAGCCTCTTGAGAAAATGGGGCTCAACAAATCTGCTGAGAGTGATTTGTCACAAAAGATAAAGGAGCCACACACACACACAGACCCCTATTTGTCCCAGTGAAAGAAACGAAACATGCCAACTACATTGAGTTTCACAGAATTCCATATAAATACCACGTGGGTGCAAAAAGTGAGGATGAAATTGAGCAATGTAAAGTGAAACAAAAATTGTAAGAGTTCTGGAATATCCCAGCCAACAAGAGCTCTGGATTAGATACCATAATGCTCTATCTCATCTTCCCCCTGTCACCAGCTGATGTACATTGTTCTTTTGTCCCCTGTTCCATCAAAAAGATGAAATGAGCAATAGTTTTCCATCAAAGAGCCCTTCATTCCTTTTTTTTCTCTAGCTTTAAGGAGATTTAGATGATGATACCCATTTTATTTTTTTAATGAAAATAATTAGTTGTATTAATACTAGAAAAGCTGAAGAATCAGTCTTTTGGGTATGGGCACTGTAAGTCTTAATAAGAAATGTTCTTATTAATGTTTCCTCTGAATTCCATGCTTTTTCTGTCATACCCTGGTGATTGTTTGAATGTAAGTACTTTATTTTTAATTTTTTAACTGAAGCAAAATACACATTGGAAAAGTACTCACATCATAAGTGTATAGCCTTCCACACTCGAATACACCAATGCAATCAACACTCAAGTCCAAGGGCCGGGGATGTAGCTCAGCGGCCTAAGTGCCTGCCTGGCAAGCACAAGGTCGTGAGTTCAATCCCCGGTGCCGGAAAAAAAAAAAAAAAAACAACCACTCATATCTGGAAACAGAAAGTAAATAGAACTCCTTTCCTCTTCCCTCCTCCAGTCAGTCTTCCCCTGGAGAGTAACCAGTTTCTGGCTCTATCACAGCACAGCTAAATTTTGCTGTGTTTGTACTTTATATAACTGAAATTGTACAGTGTATTCTCTTGTACCTCAATTATGTCACTCGACATTATTTGTAAGTTTCTTATATTTTTGTATGTAACTATAGATATTTTTCCCTCCTGTACTGTACTCACTGGGGATACACTACAAGTTATTTATTTTACTGTTGGTTGGCTTTAAATTTCAGGATCAAGAGATGGAGAGAGGGGCTGAGAAGGAAGGTAAAGGGAATGAAAAAAGAAATGAGAAGTGTTACATACATGTACTAACTCTCTGTGAGAAATGTGATCATCATATAGTACAAATATGTACTATAAAGTGAAAAAAAGCTATAAATTGAAAAAAAAGACAATTTCATTTGACTCATGTTTTCATTTTTGTTGTTGTTGTTGTTGTTGTTTGTTGTTTTGTTTTGTTTTTGAGACAGGGTTTCACTACTCAGTTCAGGCTTACCTTGAACTCACTTTGCAGCCCAGGCTGGCCTCAAACTCACAGTGATCCTCCTGACTCAGCTTCCCAAGTTCTGGGATTACTGACATGCACCACCATGCCAGGCTGGCTCATGTTTTCAAAAATTTCAGTCCACGAATGGCTGGTTCCATTGGTGTGGGCCTGAGGTGAGGCAGAAGATCATGGCAGAAGGGTGTGATAGAACAAATCTGCTCACTTCATGGCAGCCAGAAAGCAGAGAAAAGGAGAGAGCAAGAGAGGAAAGGAGCAAAGACAAAATACGCCCTGCAAAGCCATGCTATAGTAACCTGATTCAGGTCCCACCTCCTGGTAAGCTCATTCAGCTAATGAACTCATCAGCAGATTAATCCTCTGATGAAGTTAGAACTTTCATAACCCAATCACTTCTTCAAAAGTCCACCTACCAATCAAACTTTCAACACAATGCACCTTTTGGGGGACATTTTGGATCCCAAACATAATACTCGGGATCTTGGTAATTTCCAGTTGGGGTCAAATAATGCTACTATGAACATCTTGATGGGTTTGTTAAACATGAAACCAGTTCTATTTATTGCTAATATCTAACCTGAAAGTAAATGGCCAAGTATTTATGTGTTTTCCAAATACCCTCGAAAAAAGTTCAGTAAAAACATATGTGCTGAGTACATTTAGGAATCTGACTCCACCTGCCCCCCTCAAAAAAAGAAAATAAGATTTGACATTTCTCCACAATATTTTGGTTCTAATTCTCATAGCTGTGGGATCACAGCATTCTCACCTGACAGCCACTTCCTGCTTCCTGGCAACAATTTGTAATCACTTCAGTCATATTGTCTATTTTTGGCTCATATGAAATATTTTTTTGTCAAGAATACTTTTTCCCAGTTTAGTTCTTTCCTCTTTAAAGTTCTATGGTAAAAATTTTTAATTTAAAAATAAAGTTCTCTGGTAATTTGAAAATTAAAATATAGATTCACAGGTTCCGCCTAGTATCCTATTTTCAAAATCACACTGAAAAATGTTTTATGTAAATGTGGGAGAGAAAAACCTTCCCATTTTCTCAGAGGAGAACCTGTGTTCCACATATGAATATGGAAATGGAGAAAATTCAGAAAAACTGTTCCTAAGCTGTAGATGTGGTAGTGTGGGAGGAGGAAACAAGGGGATTAAAACATGGCCCCCAAAATCTTTATAATTCTTTCTATGGAAAGGACCAAGCTAGATGGTTTCTGACTCTTTGACTCATTGAGTACAGCAGATGTGGTGCTATGTAACATCAGGACTGGGTCTGAAGTGGCTGTGCACCTCCCATGTGATTCTCTTGGAATAATTGCTTTCAGGATGCTCCTTCTTAGAATCTGACTCACCATGCTGTGAGACCCCCAATAGAGAGATGACTTTTGGGCTTCAGTACCAGTTGAGCCTGTCTTTGAGTCATCCCAACTGTTATAGGTTGAATTGTGTTGTGTCAAAATATATGCTAAAATATAACCACAGTAGCTCAGAATGTGGCCACATTTTGAAGTGTTATTTTTCAATGTACAATGGTGCCTCAATTCAGTAATTCATTTTGTTCTGAGGCAAAAAAATAAACCTTACTGGGACTCCTTCTCCCCAAAGGCTCTACTCAGCCCTGCTTGTCAGATAAAATTATGTTCTTGACGTTGGAGGGCCTAGAGAGAGCTGGCAACTCCCCCTGCCCAACTGGAGGACTTTGTTGGGCCAGCAAGAGCCAGGATGAGCCCTCCCCCAACCCAGAGGACTTCTGCAGGCTTGAGAGACAACCAGCAACTCCTCCCCCCACCAGAAGACCTCAAATGGCCAGCAAGAGCACAGGTGAGTCCTCCCTCCGCCCAGAGGATCCCAGGCAGGCCTCTGAGACCTCCAGTGTAAGTATCGGTACCCAGATAGGGCGCACACCATGGACAGGTGAGTATGGTGGCCTGGAAAAGTCTGAGGCAGCAGTAACAGCATGAGCCAAGGGTTGGTTCACATCAACACCCCTAGACTAGTCAGCCCAGGAGGAATTCAGGACTCACCCAACTGGCTCCTCAGGAGAAGGTGACTGGCCTCTCCCCTACACATGGGACCCAGTAACTGGGTGAATGCCAGCCACACCGTAGGACCCTGACTAAGACACAACAGTCAGGAGAGACTACTGAGATTGAAAAGACTGAAATATGAACTGAGGAGAAAATGAAATGACAAAAGAGCAAAATGCAAAATCTCAGGCTTCCAACCCATCTGAAACTAGTACATGAGACATTGACATAGAAAACGTTGGAAGACAGACACCTGAAATTTCTGAAAAGATGGCAAGTGAAGTAAAAAAACAAATCCACAAGGTTATAAAGGATATCAGATCAAAAATACTCTCTCAAGTAAAAAATAAATATGACAACCTTAATGAAGGAATTGCTCAGCACAGCTAGAGAAGACAACGATTTAAAAAATACAGGAGCATA
Source organism: Cuniculus paca (assembly GCA_004365215.1). Classification (NCBI taxonomy): domain Eukaryota; kingdom Metazoa; phylum Chordata; class Mammalia; order Rodentia; family Cuniculidae; genus Cuniculus; species Cuniculus paca. Next base: position 21,375 of record RJWT010005877.1, on the reverse strand, counting down.
GAAAAATGATGAAAACCTTGAATGAACAATATAGAAAAGAAATAGAATGCATGAGACAGATTCAAAAAGATATCCAGGAATTAAAAAGCTGGCAAAACTGCTTAGATGAAACTGAAGATAGATTCTCAGACCTTGAAGACAGGATCATGGCTAGCAATCACAAAAAGAAAGATCCCTTAAAAATAATAAGGGAGCACACCATTCGGGGCCCAGGAAGAGAAAGAAAAGTCAGATAGTGACTCCTGAGTATGGGCCATGCTGGGACTGGGAGAAATCGATCAATGAACCAACTAGCCAGCCTTTCTGGTAAATCATTCAGATTATGCAGGGCCCAGGAAGAGAAAAGTCAGTGACTCCTGTGAGCCTACCAGTGCACAGGCTGAGAATCACCAAACCCACTCACTTCATAAGCCACCAGCTGGTTTGGAGGTCAGTCTGAGCTGATGGCAACTGAGGTATGAAAAGCAACTGAAGGATTGTATTGTTTGGTTGAATTTACAAGCATGGGGCTGGCAATCTGAGCATCTATAGGAAGGATAACAGTATGCAATATGGCAAATATGGGAGATTTTTTCTGTCTTGTTTTGAAGTCTAATATCATTCTGTTTTGTTTTGTTCTTATTAATTTTTTTTTTGCTTTACTCAATATTCTGTTTTGATTGGTTTTATTGTTTTGTTTTGGTCTGATTTTGTTATATCTGATGGAATGGACAACTACTATGAAGATAACAAGATATACTATAGTAGCCATTGTTGTTTTTCTATTACCCTGCTTTGATGTTCTGTACCAATTTCACTGCTGTGTTTTGATTGGATTTATTCTATTTTGTTTCACTATCTTTAAAATAAAGATGTTTTACTGTTTTTACTATCTTTAAAATAAAATTTAAAAAAATAAATAATAGAAAATAAAACTAACAAGGGACCATGAAATAATCCAACAGCTCCAAGATGATGCAAAGAAAAACAATATAAGACTGACATGTGCCAATGAAAAAGCAGTAGTCAACACAAATGACATAAAAAACCTATTTGCAAAACTAATAGTAGAAAATCTCCCAAGCATGGGAACAGAATCTGACATACAGATAAGTGAGACATATAGAACTCCAATTAGCCATAACCAAAATAAATCTAGACCTAGGCATATAATAATCAAGATCCCAGAAATTCAGCACAAAAACAGAATATTAAAAACTGTTAGAGAAAAGAAACAGATCACCTATAAAGGAAAGCCCATTAAAATCTCAGGCATCTTCTCAACACAAATACTCAAGAAAAAAGAGCTGGGAGTGAAGTATTTCAAGCTCTGAAAGAAAATAATTTCCAAACCAGGTTGATGCACCCTGCAAAACTTCTTTCAAAATTAATGGAGAAATAAGATACTTCCATGACAAAGAACAACTAAAGAAATTCATGATCACCAAACCAACCCTACAAAGAATACTGAAAGATGTATTTGACAGAGATAAAAATGATCACAATTCTAACAACAACAGAAAGAAACTACCAGGCAGGGTAAGCAATTAAACAGAGGGAAAAAAGCAAGGAATCAACAGTGAAAAAATAACATAACAAAGATAAACCAATCCATATCAGTTATAGCCAACAATGTAAATGGCCTCAATTCACCAGTCAAAAGAAACAGATGGGCAGAATGGATCAATAAACAAGATCCAATGATATCCTGTATATAAGAAACACATTTAACTCAAAAAGAACCCCATAGACTAAAAGTCAAAGGATGAAAAACAATACTCCATGCAACAAGAACCCAGAAAAAAACAGCGGTAGCTATTCTGTTTGCAGACAATGTGAACTTTAAACCAAACATTATCAAAGGAGATAAAGAAGGTCACTGCATACTTGCTAGGGGAAAAAGTCAAGAGGAGAGATAACAATCATAAATATATGTGCACCAAAGCTGGCCATGGTGGCTCATGCCTGTAATTCCAGCATGGTGGCTCCTGCCTGTAATTCCAGCAATTCTGGGAGACTGAGGCAAGGAGAATCGTTGTGAATTTGAGACCAGCCTGGGCTACAAAATGAGCTCAAATCTAGCCTGAATTGTATAGCAAGACCTTGTCTCAAAAAACCACACACACAAAAATATATTCATATATATATGCATCAAATACAGGAGCACTCAACTATATAACACAAATATTAATAGACATGAACAATCAAATGAGCAGTAACACATTTGTAAGGGGAGTACCCCATTGACACAAGGAGATAGCTCAACTAGACAAAAAGTCAGCAAAGGAATACTAGAACTGATGGACTTAAAAGATGTTTAAAGAGTGTTCTACCCAACAACAGAAAACACATTCTTTCAGTTGCACACAGATGTTCTCTAAAACAGAACATATATTAGCCCATAAAACATGCTTAAGTAAATACAAAGGAATCAAAATTATCCCTTGCATATTATCTGACCATAGTACAATGAAATTGGAAATTAATGGCAAAGAAAAAACTCCATGAACACATGAAAATTAAATAACACTCTCTTCAACATCCAATGGGTCACAGAAGAAATTAAATAAGAAATGAAACAGTATCTATAATCAAATGAAAGTGCAAATACAACATACTGAAATCTGCAGGATGCAATAAAAGTGGTCCTAAGAGGGAAATATATAGCAAAGAATTTGCACATCAGGAAAACAGAATGACCACAAATAAACAACCTAATGCTGTACCTCAAGCTTCTAGAAAAAGAGCAAGTCGAGACCAAAGCCCATACAAGGGAAAAATTTATAAAGATCAGAGCAGAAATTAACACAATTGAAAATAAGAAAATAATAAAGAATTAATGAATCAAAGAGTTGTTTCTTTGAAATGATAAACAAATTGGTAAACCCTTAGCCAAACTTATCAAGAAAATGAAAGAAAAACTCAAATTCATGCAATGAGGAATGAAAATGGTGAAATCAATACACATCTTGTGAAAATTCAGATTATCAACACTACTTTGAAAACCTCTACTCACATAGGCTGGAAAACACAGAAGACATGGACAGATTCTTAGAAATGTATGAATTACCAAAACTGAATCAAGAAAATATAAAAATTTTGAATAACCCCATACCAGTTATGGACATTGAAAACATAATTAAAAACTTACCAACAAAGAAAAGCCCAGGTCCTGATGGATTCACAGCTGAATTCTACAAGTAATTTAGAAAAGATTTAACACCAATACTTCCCAAACTCTTCAATGAAATTGGAAGAGAAGCAATTCTTCCTAACTCATTCCTGGAGATAAATATTATTCTAATATCAAAACCAGAGAAAGACCCAACCAAAAATGGGAACTATCAGCCAATTTTTATAATGAACATTTATACAAAAATCCTCAATAAAATATTAGCAAACAGAATGCAGCAAATCATCAAGAAGATTATACACCATGACCAAGTAGGATTCATGCCAGGAATGCAGGGATGGTTCAACATATGCAAATCAATAAATGTAATACACCACATTAACAGAGTCAAAGACAAAAATCACATGATCTTCTCAATAGATGCACAAAAAGCTTTTGATAAAGTCCAACACTCATTCATGATAAAACCCCTAGAGAAAATAAGAATAGATGATCTTTAACTCAATCTGATAAAAGCCATATATGACAAACCAATAGCCAACATTGTACTAAATGGGTAAAACTCAAAGTTTTCACTCTAAAATCAGGAACAAGACAAGAATGTCTACTATCACCACTCCTGATCAATATAATTCTGGAAACATTAGCCAGAGCAACTAGACAAGAGAGAGAAATAAAAGGAATAAGGATAAGAAAGGAAGAAGTTCAATTATCATTTGTCTTGGTTACTTCTCTCATTGCTGAGACAAACACCTGACACCCAAAATTAGGGAAGAAAAGGTTTATTTAGCTTATAGTTTTTGGTGGATTCAATCCATAATCAGTTGGCTCCAAGGAAGAGTGGCATGGCACTGGGGCAACACTTCAAGGCAGTAGCAGAGCAAAAGAGGAAAGCAAGCCTCTTCTCTACCCTTATATTGTACACAGGACACCCCCACCCCCCACCTTCAGGGGTGGGTGTAACACTAACAAAATGTCCTTGCCTTCCTTTGCACAAGATGAAGATATTTACAAAGTAAGAACCCTGGCTCCCTGCTGAATCTCTCAATAAAACTTCTAAACAGCTCAAGTTGATACAGTGTATCAACCATAACAATATTATTTGCAGATGACATGATACCCTACACAGAAGACCCCAAGAATGCCACCAAATGACTACTAGAATTAATAAGAAAATTCAGTAGTGTAGCTGAATACGAAGTCAACACTCAAAAATCAATAGCATTCCTGTACACAACAAACTCACTGAGAGAGAAATTACAGAAATAACACCTTTGACAGTGGCATCCAAAAAAATGAAATACTTAGGAATCAATCTAACAAAGGATGTAAAAATCTATACATTGAAAACTATAGTGCTCTAAAAAAGGAGATTGAAGAATATATCAGAAAATGGAAAGATATCCCTTGCTCTTGAACAGGAAGAACCAACATAGTGAAAATGGCCATATTCCCAAAACAGTTATACAGACTTAATGCAATCCCGATCAAAATACCATTAACATACCTCACCGATCTACAGAGATCATTCTTAAAATTCATCTGGAAATAGAAGAGACCTAAAATAGCAAAGGCAATACTGGGCAACAAAGGCAAGACAGGAGGCATCACAATTCCTGACTTGAAATTATACTACAAAGCTACTGTGATAAAATCAACACAGTACTGGCATAAAAAAAAAAAAACAAAGATCAGACCATAGTACAATGGTTTAGTACAATTGAGCAGATTAGAAGATGCAGACACAACTACAAAGACACTCTGACATATTATCTTTCACAAAGGGGCCAAACATGTTCACTGGAAGAAAGTAAGCCTCTTTAATAAATGGAGCTGGAAAAACTGGCTTTTCACATGCTGAAGACTAAAACCAGACCCATGTCTATCACTATGCACTAAACTAAAGTCAAAATGGATCAAAGATCTAAATATTAAAGCAGAAACACTAAATCTGCTGGAAGACAAGGTAGGTAGAAATCATGAAGACATAGAAGTAGGCAAAGAGTTCATGAACAAAATCCAAACACACAGGAAGTACTTCAAAGAATCAACAACTGGGATCTCATCTTATTAAAAAGTTTTTGTACTTCAAAAGAAATCACCAACAGAGTGAAAAGATAACCCAGAGTAGAAAAACTTTTAGCCAACTGTCCCTCAGACAAAGGCCTTATATCTAGAACATACAAAGAACTGAAAAACATCAGGCCCCCCAAATTCAAAGACCCAATCAAAAAATGGGCATCTGAGATAAATACACACTTCTCAGATAAAGAAACACAAACAGCAAGTAAATATATGAAGAAATGTTCAACATCACTGGTCACTCAAGAAATGCAAATTAAAACAACATTGAGATTCTATCTCACTCTAGAATGAATGGCTGTCATCAAGAAATCAACCAATAACTAATGATGGTGGGGCTGTGGGGGAAAAGGAACACTTCTCCACTGTTGGTGGAAATGTAGACTGGTACAACCACTGTGGAAATTGCTGTGGAGATTCCTCAAAAAACTAGGATTGGAGGTCCCATTTAATCCAGCTATTCCCCTACTGAGTATTTTCCCAAAAGAACTGAAAACATCATGCCACAGCAATATATGTGCACCCATGATTATAGCAACACAATTTTTAATAGCTAAATCTTGGAAACAACCCAAATGCCCATCAAATATGAAATGGATAAAAGAGATGTGGTATTTTTATGTGGTATTTTTAGTGGAGTACTGTTCAGCTATAAAGAAAGGTAAGCTCGAGGCTTTTATAGGTAAATGAATACAACTCGAGACATACTCATAAGTGAAAAAAAAATCAGACTTGCATGTGTAAACATCGTATTGTCTCCCTAGTGTAAAAAACTGAAAGAGTAAATAAGATCCAAAATGTACAATAGCTATTGTGAACATGAAAAGGAAAGAAACTGCTCAAAAGAATAACTGGGATAGGGGAAAGGAGAAAAGAAAGAAAGGAAAAGGTATATATATATATTATATATATATAGTAGATAATTATACTACTAATCTGTTAGTTCATCAAAAAGAACAGTTTGTGCTTTCATTGGTTTTTCATTTTTTCATGCCCGTGTCTTGTCATCTGAACAACTACTTTGAAGATAACAATATGCAATATATTAATCATTATTAATCTTATTATTTTGTTTTGAAATTCTGTATCATTATTTTTATTTTTTGTTTTAAAATAAAAACATTTATGATCTTACTTTGTTCTATCTTTAGTGACAAGATACAAGTTTCTGTAACTATCCTACATGCCCTCCTCTTTCCATGCTAGTTGCTTCACAGTCCTTGTTACCTCACTCCTTGTAACTCCCTCTCTCCCTTACTCTAGGAGTGGCTTTACTGCTCCTTGTTACCTGATTCCCCTGCCCACTGAGTCCAACCAGATGAGCAAAGTTATAAACCTTTGTTTGACTCACCTTTTCCCGCTATAAACTATGTAACAACTTCCCTAGCCCAGATTTGGGGCTCAGATTTTGGAGTACTGAGCTCCTCTAGGTCTGCTAGCACAATAAAGAGCTCCCTCCACTTTTCTGAGTGCCATTCGCTGGTTTCCTTTGTCATAAGTAAATCTGACTTTGCTGTAACATTTGGTAAAATCTAAAATTGCTGTAACTGTTCCATAATTCTGGAAAAGATGGCCATATTCATGTTCATGCAGGAAAAGTGGCTGTGGTTGTGTTCATCACCCAATTTGGAGTTCAGAAACAAAATTTTGCCAAACATTCCTGCTTGTAAACCAAATTGTTCACAAAGTGTTTATAAACTGATATACCACCGTAATGAGTTAAGATGTGGTTATACTGCTGTGGGTGGGCCTTTAACATGTCCTTACATGAGAAACACATTAGATGAAGATGCAGGCAAAGGGGGAAGACAGAGGCAGAGACAAGTTTTGCAGCCACAAGCCAAGGAGCACAAGAAGCTGTAAAAGGCTGGAAGAGGGAAGAAGAAGTCGTTCCCTAGAGACTTTGGAGGAGCATGGCCCTAGGCACACCTTGATTTTCAATACCTGACCTCCAGAACTGCAAGAGAAAACATTTACTGTATTATGTTTAGGCCACTTCAGTTTGTAGCATATTATTATGGCAACCCTAGGAAAGTAATGCAGATCGCCCTCAGCTTTCAATATTTCCACTTACATTTTTCCAACAAAACCATGGTATGAAAGTGATACATACTCATTTGAAATTGTACTTTGAATTTGGGATTTGGACCTTTTCCCAGGCTAGCAATGATTCTTTCTGGAGATGCTGGGCAGTAGCAGCAACAAACTGTATCTCTCAGTCACCCATGCTATCATGGGAAAAACAGTACCCCACAGCATACAGCCTAGCTAAGATATGATCTATGGCAGGTTAGGCAAGTTAAATGCATTTTTTGGTTTCTGATATTTGAAATTTACAATGGTTTTACTGGGAGTATAATCCCATATTGAGCCAAAGACCATCTCTGCACCCAATCAGATACCAAACATTTGAGTGATGTTGGCCTCTAGTCACCAGTCTCCCGAGGTGAGGACCCAGGCATTGCAGAACAGATAATTCAATACTACTTTATTCTGCCTCAGTCCCTCCCCACAGAATGTGGCAACCTGATACTGTGGTTATAATTTTTTGCTTCTAAGTTTAGGGTAATTTGTTGTATCTCAATAATAAGTGAAATAAGAGCCATCAGTTTCAGACATGGCATCTGAGGACTAGGTGCCTTGGCTTATAGTATAATATTTTCTTAGAAGAAACAAGGAAGAGAAACAAACATGGTTTAAACCTTGTGGCTGATTCAAAATGGGTGGCCAGTCATGTGGTGAGACAAGACAGTAACCCTGAGAAAGAGACAGCCATCAAGGGGAAAAGTGCACTGGAAGTGGTAGCGTTCCAACATGGGGCCATGCTAATCTTCTCTGTAAATTGGAACGCTACAAAGAAGATTAGCTTGGCCCCTGCGCAGGGATGACACGCAAATTCATGAAGCGTTCCATATTTTTTAAAATTGGAACGATACAGAGAAGATTAGCATGGCCCCACGTTGGGCGCCAAATATAGAGAACCTTTCCTGTCCTTGTTGCGATTTAGGAAGATTTATAACTATAATCCCATGGAGAAGTTATTGGAATTCCAACCAGTTAACTCCAATCTACCACTTCCAGTGCAACCCATGGCAAGAAAAAAAAAACACTGAGACATATATGCAGTTGTGGGGAGCCAAGGGGTCCTAGGTCCAGCCAAGATGGTGGCTCACTGGAACAAAGGCCTTGACCCAGAGCCCTTCCCAGGTTTTATTGATCCTCCATGAGGGGCATGGTTTGGGAATGAGTGGCGGGAAATACATGACTACCATGATTACCATGAGCTGGGTTAGGTAGGTCTCAGATTATCTCCTTGATATGTAGAGGGCAAGAAATGCAATGGGAGCACAATCTACATAAGAATTAAAGCCAATTGAAGAGATAAAGAGATAACCTAGCCAGCTCAGTACGTATCAATACATGGAGATAAGGCCAAGTTTATCCAAAATGGAGATAGTTGCTCATCTTTTCAAGGACAGTCATCTCTGGTTTCCCACAATATAGAACTCCAGCTAGCCATAACCAAAGTAAATCTACATCCAGACATTTAATAATCAAGATCCCAGAAATTCAACACAAGAACAGAATATTAAGCTGGGCATGGTGACTCACGCCTATAATCTCAGCACTCAGGAGGCTGACACGGGCAGATCATTGTGAGTTTGAGACCAGCCTGGGCTACAAAAGTGAGCTCAAGGTCAGCCTGAATGGCATAGTGAGACCCTGTCTCAAAAACACCAGGGCTGGGGATTTAGCTCAGCAGTCTAAGTGCCTGCCTGGCAAGTGCAAGGTCATGAGTTCAATCCCTGGTGCCCCCCCCCAAAAAAACAGAATATTAAAAGCTGTTCAAGAAAAGAAACAGATCACCTATCAAGGAAAACACATCAGAATCACAATAGACTTCTCCACACAAACCGTTAAGTCAAGAAGAGCTTGGAGTGAAATATTTCAAGTCCTGAAAGAAAACAACTTCCACCCCAGATTGATATACCCTGCAAAACTAGCTTTCAAAATTAATGGAGAAACAAGATATTTCCATGACAAAAAACAACTGAAGGAGTTTATGACTGCCAAACCAGCCCTACAGAGAATACTGAAGGACATTTTGGAGAGAGATGAGAAAGACCATGGTTCCAGGAAGAGCGGCAGGGGGGATCACCAAGCAGAACAGACAATAGAATGGAGGGGAAAAGTACACAGCCAATGACAGGAAAATAGCATGGCATAGATGAGCCAGTGCATGTTGGCCATAACCACTAATGTAGACAGCTTCAATTTACCGGTGGAAAGAGGCACAGGTAGAATGAATCAAGAAACAGGATCCATCAATATGCTTTATCCAACAAACACATTTAACTCAAAAGGGAATTCATAGATTGAGAGTCGGGGGAGAGAGAACAATGCTCTGTGTGACACGGAACCAGAAAAAAAAACAGTAGGGGTAGCTTGCCCATCAGCTGCAGAATGGAAAGGAAAGATATGCCATTTCTATACAATGGAAATCTACTCAGCTATAAAGAAAGATAACCTTGAGACTCTTCTAGGTAAATGGATACAACTTGAGAGCATGCTCATGGGTGAAAAGGTTCAAAGTCACATAGGTGAGCATTGTATTGTCTCCCTACTATAAGAAAGTGGGGAAATTAGTGGGATCCAAAATACAAAATAGAGGTTGTGAAGGTGAAAGGGAGGAGATGTCTCCAGGGGGAAGGCAATGGCCATTGTTAATCTATAATTCTGTTTTGAAGCCCTGTGTTATTCTCATGGTTCTGTTTAACCAAGTTTTATTGTTTAGTTATCTTTGATTTTATTATATTTGATGGCATGGACAGCTATTGCAAAAATATCAAAATGGATTATAGCAGTCATTATTGATTTCCTATTATCTTGTTCCAAAGTCTTTATTGCTTTACTTGTTTTCTATTGATTGATTTTATTCTATTTTGCTTTGTTTGATTTTGTTATGTGTGAAGGTCTAAGCTGCTATTTTGAAGACAGGATGCATCAGGATAGCCTCTGTTGTATTCCTACAGTCTTGTTTGAAGTCCTGTATTGCTTTCATTGTTTTCCTTTGATTGGTTTTATTCTATTCTGTTTTATTTGACTGTATTATACCTGAGGGCATGAGGAGTTATTTTGAAAGTGACAACAGGCATTATGATAGCCATTATTGATTTCCTTTAATCTTGTTATAAGGTCTTGTATCATGTTCATTATTTTGTTGTGATTGACTATTCTATTTTGTTTTGTTTGTTTTTATTATGTTTGATGATATAAACAGCTACTTTGAAGATAGTGAGATACATTACGGTAGCCACTGTAGTATTTCAACTGCCTTGTTTTGAAGTCCTGTATTGCTTTCATTGTTTTATATTGATTGGTTTTATTCTGTTCTGTTGTGTTTGATCTTATTATTCCTTATGGTATGGGAAGTTATTTTGAAAAAAGCAGGGGGCAACATGGCAGTCATTGTTGGTCTATTTTTGTTTTGTCTTGAAGTCTTGTATGACATTCTTTGCTGTGTTTTGATTGAACATTCTGTTTTATTTTGTATTTGTTTTATTCTCTTCAAAAAAAAAAAAGAATTGGTCAAGAGAGCCAGGCCCAGTGGCACATGCCTGTAATCCCAGCATTCCGGAGGCTGAAACAGGAGGATTGTTGTGAGTTCGAGACCAGCCTGGGCTACAAAGTGAGCTCAAGGCCAGCCTGAGCGTCATAGCACAACCCTGTCTCAAAAAGACAAGAGCTGGGGATTTAGCTCAGTGGCCTAAGCACCTGCCTGGCAAGCGCGAGGTTGTGAGTTTGATCCCCAGTGCCACCAAAAAAAAAAAGAATTGTTCAAGACAGGTACGAACAGTAGCAAAGCATTACTAAAGGTAAGAAAAGAAACAGCCTCTGCGAGCAAGTGTGAGTAAAGCAAAAGTAGAAGTATACCCTATAGCATGAGGGTGGGCCACCATGCAAGAGAGAACACAGTGGCAAAAATTCAATATGGATTGTCTTTTTCCTTATCACTTCTTAGGGCACTCCTTAGGCTGACATCAGTTGTAGGCCAACCTATCGAAACTCTGCTTGAATTCTGGCAAGAAGTCCATGTTCAGGGCTTTGGGAACTGTTCTCCACATGTGTTGCAGGATCTTATCTCACCTCCTTTTCCAACCAGTTTTAGCTATACCCTCCCTTCCTGTTTCAAGAAGGACCTGAAGTTTTAAGGTAACAAAAGATGAAAAATGAAAGTCAAGCTTTGTTCTGCTTTTAGCTACCTATTGGGTATCTATAGCCCAGTAGAATCATGCATTTTTAGAATAGTTTTGAGTTCCTGACTCTTCCAGAGGAAAATACAAAGAATTGTGCTTTTAATGAATAACAGCCTAAGGACCCAAGAGTTTGCCCATTCCCTGTCACTAAAGTGATCTTGAGGTAGGGTAGAAGAAATAAAAGTTAAAAAGAAAACAAGGAATGTATAACTAAAAATTGTTAAGAAGACTGCAACTTTGAGAATCCAGTTGAAGTTATTCAAAGCTATCTGTATCAGCATTCCTTTGGTTAAATTTAGTCTCCTTCCCTACCAGACCCATCACCTCAAAATCCCTCAGGAATACTGAAAATCCATAAATTGGTTTGATTAAGAAAAGCAAAGGAGCCTGATCCTAAGACAAAGTAATGGGTTGGGAGAATCCAAAGAATGTTTTAATACCTAAAAAACACACAAAGTCAACTGTATCCATATCTGTAGAATGGAGTAGTATTCTTCTAGGGGCTGAATTGTCTTTTTCCCAGGATTTCCACCCCTTCAAGAGAAGCACAAATTTTCCCTGCTCCAGGAAATAATACACCTCTAAGTACCTGCACTCTACACTTGAGTGCAGCCTAAAATCTCTGCCTAATAATTCCTTCCCATGTCTCTTACTAATATGTCTTGAAAATTGTTTTTCCTTGAAGGAAGTCAGTGAATTTACAAACTTATTCTACTAAAGAGTGGGTTGGATTCCTTATTTCAGCCTCAGGGACTTCCTCAGACCAGCCCAGTGACAGTCTCTGATAATATTATAGGGAGTTAATTTAGATAGAAATGAATATACAATCAGAGAGGAACTGGCCTCTTATAAAAGTGAGCAGAAAAAATTAAGACATCAGAATTGTGGACGGAGGTGCCTTGGAAAAAAACCAGGCTTCAAGATAAAAATACAAGGGACAAACCTACATGCCTCCCTAGGGGATAAGCTGTAACTTGGCATTATACTATAATTAGCACCATCTGTTCCAGAAAGTCCAGATAGGCATCAGTTGCCCAGGTGGGTGACCAGAACATCTGGATCCATCCCTCCCCCAAATTGTCTTTGTTCTTTCCATATATCCTTGCTCCATGACCTGCTTCCCTATCGGATTAATATTAGCTAAGCAGTTGTATTTGTAACTATTCGTTGATTATAGCTTGACCAATGTTGCACTCACCTCAGGAATTTGTACCCACCTCATGATTTTGTTCTATAAAGCATTCTTAGAGAAATTACCTCAATGGCAACCCACTTTCAGGGCCCATTTTGTCTTTTAGGAGCTATCTATCAATAAACCTTAACCTTTTCTACTTGTAAACTTCTTTGTCTTTTGGAATTCATTCTTTGATTTCTGGGAACACAACCTAGGCACTGACACCCAGGAGGCTGGGAGTCATACTTCTCCTATATAAATTCCTTCATGAGAACTCAAGTTGGGAGCAGTTTCTATGATGTTTCACAACACAGGAGTTCCAGATTCAGTGTGTGATCAGGTTCCCGATATAACAATGTGATTGATGTCTGGGGAGGGTCATACACCATGCCACACTGTAATTACTATAGACAGCTAGGTTATAAATATTACACGTAGGTAGACAGGGCTGAATTCTTAGTACAGAAGACAACTGTGACAAGAGGCACATTCATTGAAGGGCAGGCTTCAAGAAAAAGAGAAGTGACTACATCTACAAACTTCCCCGGGGGACGAACAGCAGTGATTAATAATCTAAATCAACATCAGTTACCTTCGGTAGGGGATCAGAACCTCCCTAGCCCATTCCTTCCAGAAAAAGTCCTTCAGTACATGTATGCTTGCTATAAGACTTACTTCCACATTTGATCCCCATTTGATCAATATTACCTAAGTGACCACCCTTGTTGTAATCTTACTGGTTGACTATTGAAAGGTTTTTGTCCTAATATAAATTACTGGACATAATGGCAGTGGTATAGCCGAACCACTAGCCCCTCCCTCCCTGATTCCTCCTATGTGCGCCAGAATGCCGAAATTCCCACCAGTCGCTTACACATCATCAGTGCTCGACCCCAGAGCCGTCCCCTTCCGGTCAGAGATCATATAACCCCCACCCCCTCCGTACCTGGCGGAGGAAGTAGTTCAGCCACACTGGGTGAGCATTCCTCCTTGCATCCTCATCCCCAGTAAATACCTACCTTAGCTATCTCCTGCTTCTCTACTGCGTTGCTCCTGCTTCTCTGTGCCTCTTTTAAAATATCCTATCAACCATAGTTTTTTTTTTTTTCTGTTTTGTTTTGTTTTTGTGCCACTGGGGACTGAACTCGCGACCTTGCACTTGCCAGGCAAGTGCTTATGCCACAAGCTAAATCCCCGGCCCTTGACCATAGTTTTATCACACCTCATACTCATCTTGTGACTTCCCAATATTAATATTAGATCAATATTACCTGAGTGACTGTACTTATAATCTTATTAGCTGACTATAGTTTTGTGCCAACTTGAACCTGCCTCACGTGGTAGCTTTGCTCAATAAAATATCCTTGAGAAGTGGGGTTGGTGGGCAACCTACTTTTTGGGCCCCCTTCTTTCTTTCTTAGAGAGAAGTTATCTTTCTCAGAAATTCTTCCTACTTTTAACGTACATTGTTCCTAGAACTCATTCCTTGATTTTAGAGAGCATGAACTCAGCATTTTGGACGTCTAGCAGATTGGAAGTTATACTATTTCCTTTATATTATTTAGAGTTCATATATCATATGCCCTATATCATAATGTCCAGGTAATATAAGGGAAAGAAGTTCCCAGCCTACTACATGTTCAGTATGAGTTCATGTTCTCTAACACTGAAGAAGGAATTTTAGGAACAACTGAGGTTAAGAGAAGAATATATTTATTGAGAGAAAGAAAGCTTCTGTCTGAGAGAGAGAGACAGAAGGGCTCCTGAGTGGGTTGCCAAGGACTCTGCCTTTTCCAGGGATTTTTATAGAGCAAAATCATGAGGCGAGGTGGGTCCAAGGTGAGGAAAATTGGAAACTCGCAAGGCAGGCAGGTAGAAGGTGGAACAGAACTATGGTCAACCAACAAGACCATGAGTGTAATTGCTCAGGTAAAATTGATTAAATCAGGATCCAATGGGGAAGAGAGTCACATAGTAAGCAGACATGA
>RJWT010005876.1:0-30159 GCA_004365215.1 Cuniculus paca | reverse complement strand
TGATAGCCATTGTTGATTTCCTGTTGTTTTGTTTTGAACTCCTATATTGCATTGTTCTGTTCTGATCTGCTTTGTTCTGTTCTACTCTGTTTTGTTTTGTTCTGTTTTATTCTTTTTAAAAAAAAATAGCAAGGGACCATGAAAAAAAGCAATCCAACACTGCAAGAGGATGCAAAGAAGCACAATATAAAATATATTGGAATCAATGTGTGTCAGCACAAACAATATATCAAACCTGTTTACAGAAGTCATGGCAGAAAACTTCCCAACCATGGAAAAATAATTTGACATGCAGATAAGTATCAATTAGCCATGAATGAAATAAATCTAATCTAAATTCGGCACAAGAGCAAATTATTAACACTGTCAAAGAAAAAAAATAAATCACCTATAAAGGAAAGTCCATAAGAATCACAGCATACTTCTCAACAAAGAAGACTTCTCTTCCCCTTAAGTCAAGGAGAGCTTGGAGTGACTATACCAAGTCCTGAAAGAAAACAACATCCAACCCAGATTGATGTACACTGCAAAACTATCTTTCAGATTCAATGGAGAAATACAATACTTCCATGACAATGGACATCTGAAGGAATTCATGCTGCCAAACCAGCTTTATGAAGTGATCTAAAAGATATTCTAGAAAGAGATAATAATGACCACCATTCCAAGAACACCAATGGAAAAAGATCAGCAAACAGGGAAAGCAATTAAACAGAGGGGAAAGACAGGGAACCATCAGCAGGAAAATAATATGACAAGGATAAGCCAGTACAAGGATAAGCAGTTATGACCATCAATGTAAATGGTCTCAATTCACCAATCAAAAGAAACAAACTGCCAGAATGGATCAAGAAACAAGATTCAAAAATATGCTGCATACAAGAAACACATTTAATTTAAAAAGAAAGTCACACACTGAAAATCAAAGGATGGAACACAATACTCAGTGAGACGGGAACCCAGAAAAAAGCAGAGATAGCTATTCTATGGCAATGCTATCTTCCGTCCAAGACTGAACAAAAGTGATAAAGAAGGTCACTACATACTTGTTACAAGAAACTCCAATAAGAAAAGATAACAAACATAAATATATGTGCAACAAATACAGTTGAACCCAACTATGTAAAACAAATATTAGTGGACATGAAAAATGAAGTAAGTACTAACACAATTGTAATGGGAGACCTTAATACCACAGTGACAAAAACAGATAAATCAAACAGAAAAAAAAATGAACAAAGAAATATCAGATCTAATTCAAACCTGTGAACAAATGGATTTAGGAGATAGCCACAGTGTTCAAACCTAAAACGTCAAAACACACATTCTTCTCAGTGATGCATGGGTTATTCTCCAAAATAGTCACATATTAGCCCATAGACCATACTTAAGTAAATGTAAAGGTACTGGAATTCTCCCACACATATTATCTGACCATAGTGCAATAAAATTGGAAATCAATGGCAAAAGAAACAACAAAAGCCCCATAAGGACATTGAAATCAAATAACATCCTAATGAACAACCAATAGGTGGCAGATGAAATTAAAGTACAGATAAATATACAAAAAATTTTCAACATCATTTTTCATTCAAGAAATGCAGATTAAAACAATGCTAAGACTTCATCTCATCCCAGAAAGAATGTCTATTATCAAGAAATCAACCAATAACAGATGGTGGGGCTGTGGAGGAAAAAGAAACCCTTCTCCACTGTTGGTAAGAACGTAGACTGGTGCAACCACTGAATCAGTGTAGAGATTCCTCAAAAAACTTGGATTAGAGATTGTGTTTGACCAAGTTTACCCTTCTTGGTACAGTAACATCCCAAAAGAATTAAAAGCATCACACTACAGTGATGTATGTGTACTCATGTTTATGCCAACACATTTTGTAATACCTATATCTTGGAAACCACTCAATAGTCCATCAACTGACTAGTGGATAAAAAATAATGTGGTTATTTTATACAATGGAGAACTACTCAGTCATGAAGAAGGATACACTTCAGACATTAACAACTAAATGGATGCATCTTTAGACCACACTCTTAAGTGAAATAAATCAGACACATATGTGCAAGTATCATGTTATATGTCTGGTGTGAGAATCTGAAAGTGTAAATAAGAACCAAGATATATAATACATATGGTGAAATAAATCAGACATGCATATGCAAGTATCTCTCTGGTGTGAGAATCTGAAAGTGTATATAAGAACCAAAATATATAATACATATTGTGAAATAGGAAAAAATTATTCAAAAGGAAATGGGAACAAAGGAGACAGAAGGGGGAAAGGAAAGAAGACAAAAGAAAAAAAAAGAAAAAAAGATAAAATAGAAAAAAGACTAAATAAAGAGGGAATAGGAGTTAAAGGAAGGGGAGGGGAATGGGAAAAAAAGAATTAAGATATATCATGTACAGGTACAAATTCCTTAGGTTGAATATGGTATATAAATATGATATATATATATATATATATATGGTGTGCAAATAAATTAATTTTAAAAATGATATGGAAAAATTAAATACATTGTTCATACCAGCATGTATACTCCCTTTTTCCCTGTTAAGTAAATATACAAAGACACTCAATATAGCTTTTATTTTCAATATTTTGAGATAGTCTTACTAAATTGCTAAATTTCTAATGTGGGCTTGCACCTACAATCCTCCTGTCTCTCTCCCAGAAGATTGAAATCATAGGCATGAGTCACTTACCTGGTAATAAAATACTATTAATTAGAGTAAAAAAACTATTATTTCCAAAAGTGTTAATCTTGATATGAAGGTTGTCAGTCATTTAAAAAATTCCTCTTTTCCTTTGACATATTAAAAAACAATAACTACAGTAACAAACAGCATGGTATAAGTTATAACCAGATCTTCTCTGTTGCTTGGTGCATGGAAGTGAAAGTTCATATTTATGTACATCCCATACTATCTGTTTTCATTTACATTTTCTATCCTCATACCAAATACTCATATTCTGAAAATAATCATTATACTTTTGCTCAACATGATTCTTCTGCCTCGACTCCCATTTCTCATCCTAATTCTAGAAAAACTTCAGTTCATCTGAGAGAAATCATGCTTTGGAAACATCATCTCAGTGAAACGTTTCACAATTATTTACTTTGGAGTCATTATATACCTATGTGTTCTCATAGCACTTGATGTTAATATAGTGCTTAATCCATTATAGTTAGTTGTATAAAGATCTGTCTACATTTTGACTTTGAGCTCTTTGAAGACAAGTAGTACATGATTTTCATGTTTGTATCTTTAGACTCTGACAACAAGTACCTGACAGTAGAAATAAATGAGTATCCACATGGCAAATATTTTTTATGCAGAATATTACAAATTTTCCACACTGGTTCTTAGTAAATATATCCACAGAGGAATTGTAAGAGGCAATTCCTGAATAAACTCTCTTATTTATAATAGCTTAAGTATTCACTATTATACTTTAGACTAATAGCAAATTTGATATAGGTAGTTTGGCTAGTAAATTTAATTGTGTCAATTTGATAGGCTTTGGAGCTGACTAGTACAGATTATTTCCAGATGTGCTGGGTAGGTCATGGAGGTGTGACTTTGCATACTATGTAAGGTCCTGTCTCTATTCCTCTCTGGCAATGCTGTTCTGGTGTGTCTCCTGATTACCATGTACTAAATATTCTGTTCCTCCATACCCTTCCATGGTGGTGGTTCTTCCTTCAAGCCAGTTGACCATGTACTTAACTCTCATGAAATGTTAAATCAAATAAACTTCTCCTCCTGTAAATTATGGGTGTCAGGTATTGTGTCTCAGTGATGAAAAAGCTAATACAGGTATTATAATTCCCAGTTTCTAAATAAGGAAATTTAGAAAGGAAAAGTTACAAAAACCCTTTAACTCTCTGGTTTATCTTTATTCTTGACTAGAATAACTTAGATTTAAGGAAACAATTTAATCACAATATGGCATAAATAAAATTCCACATAATACTCAACTGTCTCAGTTACTTTTTTCTTGTTGTTGAGACAAAATACCTGACGCCCAAAGTGAAGGAAGGAGAGGTTTATTTCTTACAGTTTTAGGGCTTTCAGTCCACACTCAGTTGGTTCCAAGGCAGGGTGGCATGGGTGTGGGGCAGCCTTCATGGCGGCCGCAAGAAGCAAGAGCGAACCGCACAAAAGAGAGAAACCCGCCTCCTTCCCGACCTTGCATTGTATGGCGGCTCCACCCCTGGGCAGGTGCAGAACTCACACCACAGATCCCAGCACTAGACAATGAATCAGTCACAAATGCTAGATTCAGCTGCTTCCATGACTACATGAGGATGGGGGGGGCACCAAATACAAGCCATAACATCAACTCCAGAATTTACATATACTGAAAAGTTAAGTGTGTGTGTTAATATTTTCAGGTATGATGTTCCTAGCATTGGTTGATTAAATGCTGCATTTACCCGCACACAAGTTTGCAGTAATTTTAGTCTTGCTAGCCTGAATGAAAATCACTGTTTGTAAAAATGCATGATATGCAAAATTAAGAATTGTAAATATTTTATATTTTTCAAAATATGGAAATGAGAAAAACAATTGAATTTAAAAATAATTCTTACAACAGTAAAATTGAGGTTTGAATTTGTCTGGCACAGAAGTTTGTGAATGACCTTCTTTACTTCAGGCTGTCATCCTTACTTACTGGAAAGAATTTCCTTTGCTCTCTGTCACCATGTATGTGTTTCCTGTCTTCAAGTTTGCCTTTCTCTGTCAGTCTACTATGACATTTAAATGAACAGGGCAGAGATCTGTCTCCTTTGCAAATTCTGAAATACTAGTATATTCATTCCAGGCAATGAAAACAAAATAGTTTTGATGCAGATGACATATACCAATAAAAACAATGATGTGGACAGTAAGCAAAATATTGAAAACAGCAGTTGGTTTACAGGAATAAATAATCTGGAATTTGAATTGTTTATTTAGAGGGTCACTGATCTTCCAATCTAGAACTCCTTCTGTACAGTTAAGTCTACTATGTAGGGTACAGCAGAAAACTCAAAATAATTTTTAATAATTTTTTTAAAAAATTGAAGAAAATACACAAGGCTTATCTTGACAAAGTGCAACTTGCTAACGTAAGTACTTCCTTATTGAAGAAACAGCTTACATGTAGAACAATTAGGCAATCTCTTCATCAGACAGGTCAGCTGACAGAAAGGAATTTTGGATTAATTACACGACAAGTCTTTCAAGCAGAAGATAGTCTGTGACTTATCACTGAACAGTGTATGAGCAGTGTTGGATATATATTCAAATGTGATATCATAAAAAGAGGACCTCATTTTTGTTTCTGTGAAAGAGTCATCTTAGTTTAGTTTAAAATTAGGATCGCAGTCACTATATGTTCATTGCTCATTGTCATAAGGATATTTTTATTGAAAAATGAATGATTAACCAAGACTACCACAGGCTACTATAACACAAATTTCTTTTTAAACTATATCTGATAAAAACGATTGGAATAGGCTCTATGAACTGTATTTTATCACAAAAATTTTGGTGAAGTGTTTCCCATATCTTCTAACCTAATTCATTACCTCCCAGTCTAATTGAGGAGAGAAACTAAGATACAAATAGTAGATTCTCAGAATATCCAGGTTTTTTCAAATTGACATCAAAAGGGAAAGTTTCTAAAAAGTGACATGAGGTCCATTTTACTTAAGTTATATGCATATCAGGCTATGTATGTCTTTTTCCACAGTGACATAGTAGATTTCTAGATAACTGTACCAGTTGTGGTTCATTAGCTATAAGAAACATAAACAGATTATAAATCAGACCAAAAAAGGGAAATACACTCTGGCTTGTTCACAGGATTAAATAAAGCTGAAAACCCTGGATTTTAAGTTCAAATTGTTGGAAATACAAATTTGATTTGCTTACTGTTAGTTATTTGTTCACCTTGAATAATGCTTGTGTTTCTGGGTAGTGGATTTTGTGGTGATTGGAGTGATAAATCAGGATTTGAACCAAAGTAAATGGGGAAGAGATTTTCAGACAAATTCTATGAAAGTGATAAGTGATTATTCTGCCAATCTTACTATGCCCTTTGATTATCAACTAACTTTTTCTTCCTTTATTCTTTATATTTAGTGTTCACTGTGAGAAAGTCTAGTTATTTTTTCACATTATTTGGCAATCTAAGAGCAAGAGAAGCCTGTGCGGCGCATAAGTGAGGTTCTTTGCAAAGGTATTGAGTCAAGAGAAATAATTCCATAGTCAAAATGTCATAATGATGATAATATAGTATTTCCTTTTTAGCACACTGTGGAGGAGGGAAAAACAATGCCCATGAAATCAGAACAATCAGTTCAAGTCCCAACTTTCACCTAGAGTTACATAAACTTGGATAATTTAGCTAATTCTTCTAAACCATCATTTTGTTAATCTGATAATGAGAATAACAATTTCTGACTACTCAATAGTATTATTGTGAAAATAATTTAAGTTAATTATTTTTCAACACAAAGACTTCAGTGAGTATTAGGTGTTTCACTTAAATTAACATTTTTATCTCCTCTCTAATTTTTCTAACATTAAAAACTAAAAATTGAAATAAAACACTTTTGGTAATATTTCCTAAATTATTTAAAATTGTTATTACTCTTAGATAATTTTTTAACTGAAAACTTCATGAAAGCATTCATAACTTTGAATTTGAATATAGCTCTACTAAGATGTCCTTTACACTCTAGTGTTTTGTCATCCCCAAGTAAATAAGTCTTTGTATTGAAGCTTTATCTCATGAATGAAAACCCATTGTATTCTAAAAATTAAAGCTCAAGGTACATGGAGTCAAAAAGTCTGTTTGGAAGAAGCAGAAAAAACTTTTCTTAATAATTTTTCTTAGGTTGTATTTTGTTTTTAATATAATGGAATACCGTGGGGCTTCATTTATGAATTAAGAAGTGTTCCATAAAACATACAAGTTCTTCTTCTGTTTCTTAGAGTTGTGGCACCAATTCACTTTCTGACACTTTTTATTTATTTGCATAAATAAATCAACACAATGATATGTCAAAAATTAAGAATGGAAAGCAAGTTCTTTTATTCCCTCACTCTTTTCTGGAGAAAAATATGAAGGCAATGCAATACAGAGATTTGAACTGGGATGCTAGGTATTTTACTTGGCAATGAGAACTGGGTATATATTTAATAAGACTGCAGTGGATCAAAATTAAATAAGAAGATTCCTAAGTAAGTTTTGAAACATCAATGTCCATGAAAATGTGCCTTTAAAAAATATTAGTACTTCTTCTAGGTGTTGTATTTGAATGACTAGTCTTCTCTTTAACTTGTACTGGAAGAAGCATTGTGAAGTACACTCTAACTGAATCATTTCATTTCTGCTCACTTGATACGTCTCACATGTTAATATTAAATAACCACACTTTGCAAATGCATTGGCAACTATTTCCATTGCCTTTGTGGAACCATGAAGGGATGATTAGACTTGTGTCTACATGTCCCCCCGCAAACCTCATGCATTCACAGTTAAGGCTTCTCTGAGATAGTTGGATCTAGGGTGTGTGAATGTGGACTAAGAATGCAAACACGGGTTAAGGGTACGGTAATTAGACTAGCTTGCTGATTGATTTAGTGTTGTTCTGGGTGTGGGTGATGGAAAGTCCCACCCTGATTGTGGGTGCCACCAATCAATAGGGCTATAGCCAGGATGGAATATAAAGGGAAAGAAAGCAAACTATGTCCTGCCTGTCCTGCCATCTACTGTTTCTGCTTTCGATGGCCCTCTGCCATGCCAGCCTCTCTTGGAGCCAGCCAGCTATGACCTGAAACCTCTACAAATGATGAACCAAAATAAGTCTTTCCTCCTTTAACATGTGGAGCATTTTGTCCCAGAATGAAAACATAACTAATTCCAGTGATCATTGCAAGCATTGCCCTATAGCCTATCAGCTGGAGTAGGAAAGAAAAGATACTTTCACTGGACAGGTAATGGAAATAACTCTGTCTGGAACAAATTGTTTGAACAAAAAAGTAACTAAGACCAGAGATTATGGTACACATTGTCCTTATAGCCTATCATCTGGAGTAGGAAAGGAAAGATGTCTTCACCGGACAAGTGATGGAAATAAGTTTGTCTGGAGCAAATTGGTTAGGATTATCACTAGAATCATGTGTCACTGCCACTCTATCAGAGTGGCAGATAAGAAGAAAACAATTGCAGAGAACTTCCCTGATCTGTGAATAGTGTCCTTTTTTTAACAATGTAATAAACTTTATGTTTTGTTTTGTATTTCAGTTTTGTGTATATTTTTTTGTACTTGTAAGATTGAAAAATATGGTTGTATCTATCAGTAAAACAAAACAGAATATGCAAAGATACAACAAATGAAATTCCATCTCATGCCAATAATTGGTGTCCTGAAAAACCAGAAGTAGAAGTCCAGAGTGAGAGGCAGACGCATCCAGCAACAACTGACTGTATTTCTGGAACTGGTGTGGAATCAATTCCCAGAAGTATTAAGGAAATAAATTATGCAAGTTTAATTTTCAACACATTATTCAAGACTGCTGTTACTCGTGATAGTCCATTGCAATGGCAAGCAGAAACACTGAAATGACACCCAGGACTTGGAGGCAGATTTATTTGGCCAGGCACTGACTAGGAATCCATTGTTCCTCAAAATGTCAGGATTCAAAGTTTCAGGGAGGGAGGTTTTTATGGAGTCTGCAAGTGGAAGTAAAAAGACAGAGTACTTGGCTATCTTGGTGGGCCATATTCTGTTAGACCATGGCTAGATAATAATGGATCATGTCGTTACCAAGAATGATAAAATTTCCGTTTTCCTGTACCTTTCTCTACTTCATATACGCTTTAAGCACTGATCGTGATAGAACCTATGACACTCTATAATTAAGAGCTTTCATTATTTATTTTTGAGCTTATTATGTATTACAGAACTGAAGAAAATCTAAGTTTCTGCAATTGTCTGAATTAAGAGTTGAACATTGGATCTGTATGTAGAAAACTGTCATGATATTTATGTACAATAAGAGCTATTCAGATGCTTTAAACATCTTCTATGCTCTTTTAAAACAAGTTGACTCCTACTCACACCTGTGTAATTTTCCTAATTGTTTTCCCATTTAAAAATTAATTCCTAATTATTGTTATTATATAAACAAAAATATAGCCCTGAGTATTTATCTTATTTATTTAGGGAAATCATTTCAAAAATGTTGTTTTATAAGTGAGGAAATACAGATAATTTTATTATACAAATATAATTTTGTATCAAGAACAAAATTAGTTCTCATCATTTTTGAGTTTGATCTAGGAAAATAAAATATTGTAAGCCAGATTCAGGAAGATATTTTCTTCTTGCCTTATAATGAACAGAGGCAAAGAACTCAGCAGAGGAATGAACATTATCATAGGAGAGAGTGAAAGGTTTATATTAATTCTGGCAATGCAAATCATTAAACTTGATTGAACTTTACATGTGATGAAGTTCTTAAAAATGTTACAAATAAATTTTTTGCCAAGTCATTTTTATACATTTGTCTTTATTTGCGTTATTATAAGCTCCTATTTGCAGTAATTTCAGGAAGACAGATGTAGATTTTCATCATGTAAATATCAACAATTCATGTTTTATTAAACACAGGAAGATATAAGCTGGAATCATGTGCAGAAAAACCTCAACCCAGAGATTTGTTAACTCTGTATGTCAAATTGCATAGCTCACTTTCTCTCCACTTTTGCACCTACCAATTGCTCAAGAAGGGGTTAGTTAATTAAGTGGTCTGAGAGGCCAACATAACTAACATAAAGGAGAGAAGATAGTTAGATATTAGAGTCCTGGGGTGGGTAGTTTTTGGAGAAATATTAAATGTATAACCCTTGATAGTGTCAGCAACTATTTTGCTACAGGCTATGGTACAAAGTCTAATAGTGCAGATATTCAAATTTGTCAAAAGAAGCAGAAAATTCCTCAAATATTCCAATCTAAATATTGACAACTCAACTAGTTTTGGAACGCTATACACCACAATGTAGCAGAATAAGCATCCTGTTGTGGTTTATAGACTGCCAGTTGGCAAAGCACAAGAGAAAATATCTCTAGCTATGGTGCTAACGTATCTTAATTGGAAATAAAGTGAGTACGTTCTAATATCTCTTTAATGATTAAAAAATATGGAAGCGTTTTAAGATACCACTGTGATACAGATTATATAAAAATCTTTTAAAATGAAAAAAATTGTTGATAAAATACTAATATTTCTGTGAGAATTCTTAGTTATTTGATTGCATATATGGTATCAAAAGTCATTTTTATTTTGATAAAATTTTCAATACTTTTCATTCTATTCATGGTTACAGGCATGTGAGCATCAGTAAAAATTGGGATATAATTAGTAGGTTAATAATATTATTCCATGCTCCATATTTTTTCTGAGAAAAAGCTGGTGAAAAAAGTGCAGTAATATCCAAAGTGGTGTCTTACATTAAAATTCAGTGACAAGTGTGGAGCTCGGTGCACCTGGTAATAATGGCAGCTTCAACGAGAGACTTGGCCTACAGTCTCTTTGTTAGGAGAAACAGCTTTTTAAAAATCTAATTATCATAATTTCAACTGATTATGGTGTTTTTCAAAGAATTATACTAAAACATAGTGTTTCTCATATGACAAGATCAAATAATGACAAAGACATATATGCAAAAGTGTTTGATTTTAATTTTGATCTCAATGATAGACTGGACCTTCCAAATTGTCAATCACTAAGATACCACATTGGAAAAGCTTTTCTGCAGCACATATAAAATTTTAGCACAAAGTTTGGATGAAAAAATAGATTGCTCAGTTTTACTCTTTGCTTCAGAAAGACATCAATAAAAGTACATGTTGGTAGTTGAATTATTTTAAAGTTCCTGGAGAATATAATTAATTCTAGAAAATAACATAGGTATTCTCTTATGCTATTCATGGAGTTCACACCAAAGAAAATGGTGAGTTATCTGATGAAATTCAAGCAAATGGAAAAGCTAACCAAATCATTTCTTAGCTAGCTTTTTCTTCAGAAACCGTTTTACATTCTTGAGGCATTTTTATTCTTTGTATTGACATTTTTACAAAGATGCATGTTCATATGAAGCTTCCTTTTCCAACCTTCTCAGAACTTAATTGAAATTTCAATTGTAAAACTTTGCAATTTGTTTTGTCTTTTACTTATGGGCTCCTTTCTTTTGCATTTTTCCTATTTTTCAAACATTTTATATAGTTCTTATACATGCTAAATACAACTATCCATATCTGTCTGTTTTACACTCAAATTTTTCATATTTTGTGTTTGTCTTGATGTTTTACTGTTTTAAACTTTTCCACAACTCATGTACTAACTTGCCTAACATATTTCTTCCTCAAAATTTCCCTTTCAAACCAACACACACACACGCACACTCACACACACACACAACCTGAGAAACAGGAGAGAGGGAAACGAGACTTCTTAGTACATTTTTTTTTTTAGTTTACCAGTAATATTCTTTACATTTTTTTTAGGAAGTAGATACCTGTACTTAACATTTCTTTATTTTTTCTATTTTGCTTTCCCTTCCATCTCTCCTTCCTCCCTCTATCTCTAGGTCCTCTTTCAATTTATTATTATTATTCAGCTCTTGTTTGCAACATGTAATGATTACATTCATTACAGGCAGTTGGTATACGTACAAGAGACTTCTTAGATCTTTGTTGTCCTCCTCCCCTCCCCAGTCCACCCCAACCTTGGTCTCTTGGCCCTTAGCTATTTGTATATTTAACTGCCTATTTCTTTTCATCAACATTTTATTTTACTCTATTTTATTTTGATCACTTAAATGGGAGAAACCATATAGTATTTAAGTTTGTGTGTCTCATTTGTTCACTTACTATTATGATTTCAAGGTGTATGCATTTTCCTACAAATATCTGGAATTATCCTTTTTAGTTGAGTGGTAATGCATTATGGTGTTTGCTTTTCTTTCTGTTGGTGCCCAATGAATCTGCCATGGGTGAGTTAGCAGACCCAGGGGGTCTTCTACTGCCCTCTTTTTCTGTGTGTGTGTGTGTGTGTGTGTGTGTGTGTGTATTTACATATGCTTGTTGCTGGAGGCTGAAGTCAAGTAGTGTGAGGAGAGTTTGTAGTTGATGTGAAGATTTTTTTAGGTAATTTCTACCCTTGAATGACATGCGCATGGCTTTACTTATCCAAAGAGAGTATTCACTCCTTCAGTTGCTTAATTTAAATGGTTTGGACCCTGTCACTGTTTTATGAAGAGAGAACTACTACTGGTGGTAACAGCACCAACAGATTCAATTATACATCACTTCTAAGTTATTAGCCTTACATGTTTTCATTCACCCTTTATCAGTACCCTTCACAGCTTCTACTATCTCCTCATTAGCAGTAAGTCTGGGATGTGGAAAGAGAAGGGAAATGGAAGAGATGGAAGGATAGGTGAAAGAGGGGTGTAAATTTTTAGGAACTGAGGTAGATAGGAGAAATAATAGGCAAAAAAAATTTAAGTGTGGGTTAGACTCTGAGGTCTTTCGTAGTTAGAATAAAGGGTTAATGTTGTGAGTCTTAATAATATATTTGTGGTGGCAGGAAGGAATGTAGGAAGAAGGAGATGTAATTTGGAATTGAGAAAAGCTGCAAAGTTGCTAGAGCCTGTTGACATATTTGCATACCTGCAAGGTGAAGAAGAGATAAGAGAAAACAGGGGCTAATTGAGGAAGAGCAAAAAGAAAGAAGAATAGGGAAGACGGAAGGTTAACACAAGAGGAGAGCAGAGAGAATGAGAAAGAGAGCAAAACATAGGTGGAGAACTTGCAAAGAATAATTTAAAAACAGACAAACTTTCAAAAATAAGAAAATAGAGTTAAACTGAAGAAAAGGAATAGGGAAAAGAGCAAAGAAAATAACAACTACATCAAAGGAAAGAAAAGTAACAGAAACAAAATGTGGCAGGAATACATATCAAACACTCCAACAAGAAACCATCCATACAAGTCTCAAGTGTTCACTGTGCCACAGAGCTGGAGCGCGCGCACAGTTCGCTTCGTGCCTTTCTTGCAGTCTTGAGTGAACACAGCCGCATCAGGTTCCCCTCGGGCTGTGGCGAGGGATGTCAGCTTCTGTGAGCCCACCTCCTCAATCAGGTTGTACTTTAGACTTGCTCTACTATAGTCTTTTGCCTCTGTCCCATGACTCAACTACCTTTTTTCAGGAATTCTCCCTTCTAGCCAGCAAGTAGAATCTGATGTGATCGTTTAGAGTCACCCCCACTCCTGTGACAATGATCGCTGTTGAAGATTTCCTGCTAACTCAGAATTTTCTGGTCCGTATTTTCAGCGAATCCTCTCTTGAGTATCCCTGATATGTTTACTTTTTACTCAGTCATGTTGAATCTCCCTTAAGCAGTAAAGCTCTGAGGAGAATAATTTAAAAGATAATTTAAAAATAAACTGTCTTTGTTTTCTGAATGATTCTAGATTCTAAAAGCTTCTTATTTGGGGAATTATTTTTATATTATCATTTGCAAATCTTTTGGTAGTTTACAGTTCTATGTGTTGTAAAAGGTGATAGAACATTATAATCACCACTGTTAATCATGATGCAGAACAGTTCCATCCCCTCCAAAAAATTCCCTTGAGCTGCTCCTGTGTGAGTAATCCCGCCCTCATTCCTAATAACCGCCAGCTGCAGTAAACCTCTCTGTGATGATTTTACTTTTCCAAAATAGAACATAAAGTGGCCTCTTCACTTAGCAGAAAGCCTGTGAACTTTATCTTTATTAGTTTATATGTCAATAGTACCACTAATTATAATTTTTATTAACGTTTTGTTCTCATCCAAAACAACATGTTTGATCTTCCCACGATCAGTTTTTTCTGTTGTTTGTTTGTGAGCTTCTGGTGTTAGGAAGTAACCTTCTTTGGTTTTTGTTTAATAGTAACAAAGAATAGTATAAAAGAGGATAAACACTACTATTACCAAATATGCTAGATTCTCCACATGTATTATATTAAACATTTTCCTAAAATATATTTTCAAAATTTTTAATATTACATACAGAAATTGAGCCTTAAGAAACTTTCCAAAATTTCTAAATGTACAAGTAGCAATCCAGGGCTGGCCATGGTGGCTCACGGGACAGGTGTGGTGGCACATTCCTTGAATCCCAGCACCCAGGAGGCTGAGCCAAGATAGTCACCATAAGCTTGAGGATAACACAGTGAATTCAAAGCCAGCATGAATTACGTAGCAAGAGCCAGTATCAAAAATAAATAAATAAATAAATAAATAAATCAAAAAAGAAGAAAACCACCATGCTAAAGTATGTCCTCTGGCTCCCAAGGCCAAGCTCTTAACAAAGGCTATAAACTATCTCATGCATGGGAAGGTACAATGTAAAGTAGGGCTTAATTCTGATTAAGTAACATAGCAAAGCAAAGGAATTTTAACTTGGTTTTGTAGAAATTATGTACTTATATTTTTCATTCCCCTCTCCTTTTGTTCATAAGGCTGATGCTTCAGGATCAGCAAGAGTATATGGTAAGCTTAAGCCCCCTCTAGTTGGGATAATATTTGCTCCAACCACAACTATAAAATCTTACATAAGTAGTATCATGGTTCTTTCTCACTCACTAGTGTTAAAGATGTTATTTCCAGTGTCAGTTCTGCTGATGTGAGCATAACTCCCCTCTCCAAATCATTGAACCCCTTTCAACAAAGGCAATATAGCTGCCAGATTTCACAATCTGGCTCACTCTGGAAGAACCTTCATTTTTACTAATCTTGGGCGGTGGTAGAGATGCAACTATAGATTGGTATAGAATCACACACTGTTCTCATATGAATTTTTACAGTTTCTCAAGAATGTCTTTGTTATGTATTTTCCCTTTCATTAATTCCAAATGGAGTACTGAAATAGTTATTTTGCTATATTACTCACATTTTATAGTTTTATTACTGATGTATTTGCCAATTCCTTTATTCAGACCCAACTGAAAGTCTTTGTTAAAATATATTTTTAAATGGATATCAGCTAACTACCAAGTAGAAGTTTACAAAAAGCAATGTAAGAAGAAATACAATACTAATTGAAAAAGAAAACTAGGAATGGGACTGCATAGAACTAAATATATTTCAGGCAAAGTGCCAGGGATACAGCTCAGTGGCGTAAGCGCCTGCTTGGAAAGCATGAAGTCGTGAGTTTGATTCCCGGCACCAAAAAAATAAATTATATATATTTCAGGCTGAAAACGAGGATAAAACAAACCCCGAAAACATAATCAACAAAACCTGAGATATATTGGGTGAAGTTCTTGAGTATAATCAGAACTGTCAATAATGACTTCTATGATAAGAAAATTTAATTAGAATTTTCAAAATGGTGTATTTTTTAGCTTACTATCTGATTTAATTAAATTACATGTAAAACCCTAAGGCTGAATTTTTGAGAATTCAGGATTCAAGAAGTTTTACTCAAGAATCATCCACTGAATTTATGTTACATAATACTGCAATGATTCTGGAAAGCAAGCAGTAAAGGTATATATTAATAGATCAATGAAGTTACTATATCAATAATCACATTACTATATTAATAGTTGATACATTAATAAATTATTACTATATTAATAAATATTATTACTATAATATTAATAAGTTACTATATATTATGGTTTGTGTCTTGGTATCCCTCTGGGCCTCATGGAATTATAGAGGTGACTGACCCTAGCAGTTTTGATTGATTTTTTGTCCAGCACTGGGATTGGTGGTAGGAGTGTTGCACGCCCCCAGGGGAGGGAAGCTGTCATATTATATAAGGGAAGAAAGGAGGTGTGCTTTCCCCCTTTTGCTCTTTCACTCTTGTTGTTTGTGGTTGCCATGAATGGCTGCCCCTTAGCCATGTCACCCTGGCTTGGAGCCAGCTGAGTATAGACTGAAGCCTTCAAAAACTGTAAGTTAAATAAACCTTTTCTTCTCTAATTTTGAAGGTCAGGTATTTTGTCTCAGCAATGAGAGAAAAGTAACCAAGACATTACATTAATAGTCACTATATTAATAAGAATTTAGAGAAAATTCTTCTAAAAGAGATTATATAAGGAGTTTCAGACTTGAATGATCCTTAAAACTAAAAAAAGCCACACTTCTCTCTCTAGGGTGTTTAACATTTCTTCCATTGCCTTATAATCCTTTCACTATTAGTATATCTATCTCTTCTATTGCAACCTCATTCCATGGGACTATAATTACTAGTTTCATTTCCTCACTAGAGTAAGGATTCCTTGAAAATAGTATTTATCCAAGTAATCTATGTGTCTTTCAGTAATAATTATATTTTACCTGGATATTGCTGTGGAACTACTTCAGCAGCAATAGATGTATAAGGAGTCTAGCTATGTAAGACTCAATTTTTTAGTATTTGGTAACACCCACAGTAATAAATCATATCAATAAATCACATGTATATATATATATATATATATATATATATATATATATGTATAACTGACATGCTTCAATTTGGTTTTGCCTCACTATTTATTAAATACTTACATTGGTGATGATTTTACAGAGTGACTGTGCAGTTGTGGGTCACATTCTGAAGAATAATTTCTTAGTTTTGTTTTTTTTAAAAAAATTTTGTCATAGTTCCACATGCAAAAAGTTGAAAATATGCACAGTCCTGCACAGAATGTTAGAAAATTGTAAATGATGTATGAGATAAAAAAGTACTCTTGTCTAAAAACCAACACAGGGAGTTTATGGCTGTTCTTGAATTGCCTTTTGTAAAACTAAGTCCTGACAACTATTCTCTTTAAATAATGAATGGCCTTAACTTTTTAAAAAGGCAAGTCAAAAGAGGGGAGACAAAACTTTTCATTTTATTTTATTTTTTTTAGAAGACAGATTTTGCTATTTTCTTGACAAGAACTCTGTATTTTTCTCAATGGGAATATCATGTATCAGGTACATTAGTCAATATCTGAATCCAAATATTGAATGGTGGGATCATTTAATTTCTATTCTTCTTGACCAATTCAAATGCCACAAACTGAATGATATAGGATATATTTTAAGTTCACTGTTAGACTGAAACATTAGATCTTCTCTATACACAGAAGTAACTTGCATATGTAAACTTTTTCTCTTTTAGTGTTTAAAAATAATATATATATATATTTGTATACATATATATATGAAGCCTTCACCTTTATTTCCATTATATTCAAATATTCATTACATAATCTATATATGTGCTGCCCCTTCAAATGTGTATAATCTAAAGCACATCAAAGAAGTTTGAAAGAAGCATCATTTGCAAGGGAAGTTTTATATATCTCACACACACACTAATGTCTAGAATAGGAATCACGACAAAATAGTTTCTTGGCATCAGTTCTTGATTTTTTTATTTGAGATTCACTGTAAGGTTGAAGTTAACATTCTAGACATATTTCATGTTATGTTCAAATTTTTAAACACTGTGTTATTGAGGATAAAGGCAAATAAGAGGGAGGTAGTTTAACTTTGCTGTGAATACTTTTCAGTTAACCAAGGACTCATTTGAGTATTGTAATACATAGCATAGTTTGTCAACCTTTGAGCTGGTGGCTTAGCAGTAGAGCTGATGTCAGCATAGTCCACCATGGAAAATGAGATTTTCAGAGCTTTTTGTGTTCAGGATCTTTTAAATTCCAATTTTTTCACAAGTCTCAGCCTTGTAAGAAGCCCTACAAGACTTCAGAGTTTATTGACAAGAGTTATGACTTGAAAGTTTTCCTTTTGTACTTGCCAACAGGCTAGGAGGAGGAATTTCTAAGAATTAAATGAATTCAGGTACATGGTTCTTGCTGTAACAACTTGGAGCTACAAATGGAATCTCCTTTCTGAATGGTGCTGCATGACCTTGGATTAACAAAATCATAATAAAAGTTTAATGTTCATTAAACAATATTTTATATTCATGAATCTTTAAAGCATCAGTTACAATTTTTACCGGGAAAACACAAGCCAAATTATAATCAAGTAACATAAAAATGAACTTATAAAATTTCAAATGAAAGATTCATACAAAAGTATTTATATTAACTCTTCATATGTTTCAGAAGACCATAAATTTTTTTAAAGTATTTGAATCAGGTTTCTAAAAGCAGATTGAAGGCTTTGCAGACAAATAAAGGAAAAGAGACTAAGAAGAAAATAGAATAGAAAGTTTAGGATTTTAAGTTAAAAAGTTAAAAAAATACATTAAATCATGTCATTCCATTTACCAACTACATCTAAGCATTATACTGCTCTGTCATTTCATCTATAAATAAAAATACTGATAGCAAAAGACTTTGACAAGATTAAAATAGATTTAGTAAAATGTTGGTACACTACCTGGCATATCATTTAGGTCCTCTTCCCCCTGTTATACTTGGGGTTAGCTAATTTTCTGATATAATGAATCTTATTTAGAGAAGATTCAAATTTTACTGTTCCAGTTAAGCCCTCTAGATCTACAAACTAGTTGTTTGTTCTGCAGAGAGTCAACATGAAAACTATCAGACATTTTGATTGATGGTTCAACAAACACATTGTTTATAACAACATATTTTCTCATTTAATATTTTGAGTACAGATCATGTCTTATTGTTTTTGAATGAACAATGGTTTTTTAAACACTGACTATTGCTCCTAGGGGAAATTTGAGATCAAATTGGGAGCAACATCTTTGTCAATCAGTCAATGAATAATTTTATTTTATGTGTGTTTCTCTTTAAAGATGCCTTATTTAATACATATTGTCACTCATTAACACTGAGCTTATAGACAACAGCCATGTAGCTGAAGCCTGGGCAAAGTTTTCTTAACACTTGTATTTTCTGTTTAGGGGTCATGTCATAGCTGTCTTGTGCTTAGGAATACTAGGTAACTCTTCAGGAATATACATGGGGGTATGAATGCAGGCAAATCAATAACAAGCACAAAAATAAAAAAAATGGTTGTGATAGGCAGACTGCCTAAGAATGCTTGTCTGTGGTATGAAAGCTGAAAAAATGTGGAGTGAGCGTCAGCCTGTTCCAGCTCACCTGGCAATGAGCATGTCTGACACCTTTAATTTTTTATCTCACTATGTAGTCCTTGAATGACCATAAAAGTACTCTGGTGTTTATTTGGGGATGACAACTAAATTTAAGAAGCAGGCAAGTCTAAAATATGAAACCTATAAATAATTAAGATCAACTGTCAGTTTAGAAAGACAAAATTCTTAAAAATCTGCTTTGAGTGTGATCTTCTCCCATATTATTTTAAACTGAATGTGGTATTTGTAATTGTAAAATTAATAATTTATTGTAACTCATATTTCCTTGATATACAGGATGATTCAAGAGTAGCCATGTGTGTTAGCTATTTTTCTCTCATGGCTGGGACAAATACCTGACAACCAAAGTTAAGGAAGCAAAGGTTTATTTAGCTCACCGGTTTGTGGAGGTTTCAGTTCATAATCAGCTGGCTCCAAGGCAGGGTGGCATGGAATACGAGCAACACTTCAAGGTAACAGAAGACAGCAAAAGCAACAAGAGCAAAAAAAGGGGTGGGTTGCAAGCATCTTTCCCTCCCTTGTATTGTGTGCAGACTACCCACCCACACCATCTCCACGTGCTCCTCTTGGACAGGATGAGAATGTTTACAAAGTGAAGACGCTGCCCCTCTTCTTAATCACTTAGTTAAGCTATTAAACTTCTCAAGTTGACACAATGTATCAACCTTTACACCAAGCTATGACAGATTTGTGTTTCAAGCCTCAGAAATTCTTGAAACCAGTACCAATATTATTATAATAATCACTGTAATTTGTTTTAGTCCCTGTTACAAGAAAAAAAAAAGTCTTTAATGACTCAGCAGGAACTTCAGAAAGGATTTTTGAAGAATAGCAAATATTTGAAAACACTCACTCTGAAATGTTGAGGAGGATGTTGACCACAGATGGGTACAATTTCTAGTGAATACTAACTACATTTAGAGATTAAAAACTGCATTTGAAATAGCTCTGATCTACTACCATGAAATTTTCTCCAAAAGCACTTAGAAGTCCAGGTGTAAAATGAGAAATATTCAATGGCTAAATTGATTCAAGAGAAAAGGCTGAAAGTGTAGTAGTGATTCAAGACAAAGGTAATTGAATTACAACACGGTATCTCCAGCTAGAAAGTTAGTAAGTGGAGACAAATGGGAATCAGATTAGAGTCAATAGAGCCTTCAGCAAAATCAAAAATTTCCTTAAATATAAATGGAAATAAATGAACATCATTGAAGTTGTGACCAAGCATTATATGTTAGACCAAGCATTGTATGTTAGAGTTTAAATTTACAGATATTTAATAACCTGGGTTTTTGATAAGGTTGAATACTTCAGGTTTTCTAGCTCCTGGTAAAGACATTTTCAGTGTAGATTTTTCACATACATTCCTGAAGTTCATGAAATAGACAGTGATGTGAGTTATATACCAGTTTCCCTTTAGAATAAAGGCATAGGAACCTTGTAGAGGTTAGAAGTAGCAGCCAAAGATGCTTGTAGTGTGATGACATGAACCTCAGGAGGGAAAGTTCTTATGTATGAGGGTAGCAGAACTTTCTCAAATTGGAAATTGGTAGCCAGAAGGATGCCAATATCATTTCAGATTCCCACATCTTCTGTAGCGTAGGAGGACAAAAGAATAGCATGTTGTCTTTATGAGAGCTGTAGGGGAGATTAGTGTGCACAGTTGCAGAGCCAAGGTTAAATTATGTCAACTATTCTCAAAGAAAATTGTGTACAGAGGCTTAGGATTTAAAATAGAGGTGTAAAACAAATGATGGATTCTAGACAGCAGGGTAAAAAGAAGTTGGTGAAAGAGTGTGACAGTGTAAATGGGAAGCATCTGGCAGGGAGAAACATGGGCAAGAGGAAATATGTTGGTTTGAATATTTACTTGTGTTTAAAGATAATTGGAATTAATGGGCTTGATGAGTTTAACTGGTAGTGTATTATGATTCTCAGCAGTGGCAAGGAAAGCGCAAGGAATTTTAAAGACTTGAGAAGTTTGGCAGACTGCCATCATGGTTCACAAGTCTTTTATCCCTAATCTTTCCCACACATGTGGCTGCAGGTGAACTATTTGTGTACATGTATGTCCTATGAATAAACAGCTGGTTAGGCTAGGGCTTCTTTCCTGGTGATTTTTAGGTTGGTGACCAAGAGAGTTAGGGTAGAGATGGTGGATGAATCAATAAAATACCACATTCATGAGCAAGTGGCAGTCATATTTTCTACCATGTAGACCAGAGAAAGAAAGATTGTTGCAAATTTTTAAAAACAAATAAGAGTTTTGTCTATGGAGGTGAATGATTCCTTTAAGGTTAAAATAATATGTACAATAGCTTGTATTCATCATGCATTTATTTTATATGCCATGCTACAAAAACTCAAAACATCGGTTCGTTACTCTAAAATAAAAGAAAATTGACATCTTCACTTCTGATTTTATTGTGTGTTTATGTGATTGTGCACATATTATGTTTATATACACACTATTTGTACATATGCGCACCATGTATTTACATATACAGCTTCATGCAGCAATCTTATTTATAAACTATATTTCCTCTCTTTCCCTCTCCTTCCCCTATCTTCTTTCTTTCTTTCTTTCTTTCTTTCTTTCTTTCTTTCTTTCTTTCTTTCTTCTTTTTCTTTCTTTCTTCTCTTCCTTTTTGTGGTGCTGAGGATGGAGCCCAAGTTCTTCCACATGTTAGCAAGCATTCTATTGGTTAAATTGTATGCCCAGCTCAGTAAACTATATTGTCTTTAAATCTGCAACTTTAGCAAACTTGCTTCTGTGTTTTGACTTTTTTCCAGACTATTCTTTAGTCTTGTTTTAAAGGCTTATTTTTATTTTCTTCTCATACCTTAATATGAATAGAGTATCTTCTGTTTATAAAATTCAGTTGACTTTTCCTTGAATTTCTTGCCTTATCAGAACAGAGTCCTTCCTTCTAAGTTATACCTTGAAATCTGTTCTACCATAATGCTTT
This sequence comes from Cuniculus paca, assembly GCA_004365215.1. NCBI lineage: Eukaryota > Metazoa > Chordata > Mammalia > Rodentia > Cuniculidae > Cuniculus > Cuniculus paca. Next base: position 8,024 of record RJWT010005876.1, on the reverse strand, counting down.
TCTGTCCTCTGGATGTATTGGTGCCAAATGGCTTGAAGAATATTAATTTAAGCCTGTGTGAAACCTTCTATTTTGGTTTGCCTTATTTTGAAAACATGGATTCTGATATGCTTTTTAAGGATTTTGTTAAATGTTCTGAAAGATTATTAACTAAATTTAAACAGAATTGTTCCCTATTTCTAATGATAAAATCCGTGAACCTGGACAATTTCTGCAGCAAGCACCAATATTTTCTTCTGCATATACTGCTAAGCCACTAATGAGACACTATAATCATCAGTGATTGATAAGAGCTTCTTCTGAGAGTCTTTCATTTATTTTTTTAGTCCTTGTCTCTTCTATTTGTGCATATGTTGGCATGGAGTGTATGAGAGAGGTTGGTAAGGATTTTTCTACATACTTGTTTCTTAGCATAGCCTCTGGAAATAGGAACAGAGTTGGGATATACTTTTTGAAAAGTAAAAGTTATCATTCCTTTGCTTATCCATCATTTCAGGGAAAAAATTGCATTCCAATGATAAAATTTTTGCTGACTTTCTGTTTTTACATTAGTCAGGACTCCAGGAGAGAGATTCTGTGATCTGCTTTTATTCTGGTACTTTTACTCAGAACACACAACACTCATTTTAAATAGAGAAAAGAAAATGAGAACAAAAGTATAAGTTGATTTATTTAAGTTTATTCAGAAAATAAAAGATATTATTAATTTAAAGAAACCATACAACTTTTTGGTGAATTCATCTTAGTGAAAGTTTTACATGAATACATTTAAGAAAAACAGAGACCAGATCATTTTGACAAATACATAAATTTATTACTTTAGTACATATCATTTGGAAATTTCTTGAAAGTTACTTTCCTGCATATTTGTTATGTTTTATAAGAAGAAACTTAATAGAATATAAATCTAAATATGTCAAAGAAAATGTAAAAATTATAAATGTAATTAATGTTTTACCACCATCATGGAGTCAAACATATTTGATCAGAGTCTTTCCTGATTGTATTAAAACTACAAAATAATTGTTACAGTTTTGCCCAGTATTTCTTAAACTATCACAATGTAAGGAGAGACAGAGAAAGCAAGAGAAAGAGCTAAAGTAAAAATACATAGAATTTCTAGAGTAACCAGTTATCTAAATGATCAAAGCATTTTTTAGGGATCATACTTTTTTTTTATTATTCTTTACTCAAAAATCTCCAAAGCCAAACAGGGTGGAATGGCATATGCCCATAATCTTGGCACTCTGAGAAGCCTAGGCAGAAGGCACACAAGTTTAAGCTTAGTCTGGGCAATTTATTGAGACCCTGTCAATCAAACAATCAATCAATCAATTAATAAATGGAGAGGGGATGTAGGTCAGTGTGAGGGCTGGTGATTAAATTCCCAGTACTGCCAGAAAACAAACAAACAAAACAAACAAACAAACAAACAAAACCCCCACAAAGTCTCACTAAAGTTAACCACAGGACCAGAGTTCTAAGTGCTTTGTTAGTCAAACAGTTCAGGTTCATAGGCTGTATAGAAATCATCATAGATCCTTAGAACATGGGTCTAGGTAAATTTTCAACAATTGATAAAAGAAATAAAAATTAAAACTTTCTTTCTCATTGCTGGGACAAAATACCCAACACCCAAAATGAAGGAAGGAAAGGTTTATTTCTTACAGTTTTTGGAGGTTTCAGTCCATAGTCAGTTGGCTCCAAGGCAGGGTGGTATGGCATTGGGGCAACACTTCAAGGCAGCAGCCAGAGCAAAAGGGGAAAAAAAGCCTCTTCTCCTCCCTTATATTGTACACAGCCCCACACACACTTCAGGGGGTGTGTAGCACTCACAAAATCTCCTTGCCCTACTATGCATAGGAAGAGGATATTCACAAAGTAAGAACCCTCTCTTCCTCCTGAGTCTCTCGGTTAAACTTCTAAACTTCTCAAGTTGACACAATGTATCAATCACAACATAAGCTATATAGAAATCATCAGAGATCCTTACAACATGGGCCTAGGTAAATTTTCAACAACTGATTAAAGAAATAAAAATTAAAACTTTCTTTGCAAATGTTATATGCTTTCCTTTAACTTGTACTGACTGGTAGGGAATCAGTCTAATGGTTGTCTTTAGTGGAAAAAATCCCTTGACCCCTTAGGAAGCCTGAGCACATTGAGGATTTTGGGACCTCTCTTCCTAGCTCTTGTGCTCACACACTCTTCCATTTCACTCTCTCTCTCTCTTATTTTCCTTCTTTCTTGATTTAAATTTTTGTTTTGTTTTTGAGGACTTTTTTTCTTTTTTTTTTTTTAGTTTTTAACTTAACTCTGACTATCAGACCAGTGTTACATGTTCTCCATTTAGCTCTCAACTGAGTATTTTATTTTTAACCAGTGGGTTGGCAAATTCCCAATTTCTTTTTGCTTTTGGAAAAAAATTTTGTTTCTTTCATTGCCTTGGCTCAGCTGGTATGTTGTCTGCCAGCCTTTAGAAATGATTGCCTCTATTATTATTTTATGTGTATTAAATTCAACAAATATTGTAACTGCAACTGTTGCTTATTTTTGAGTCCTCTGTTTCACTGACAAGATGTTGTGGCATCATCTACAGCTGCAAAAACAACACTTTCGGTCTATTAATTGAGTTATGTTTTGAGAGCGAACACATTTTGACCACAGTGCTTTCCAAAATTTCTTAAAGGGCTGTTACTTCAATAAATGGACTATCAGCACAATTAAAAAAATCATTTCCATGAACTTGAAGTCACATTTCACAACTTAACTCTTTTTGAGAGGAATAAACATGCAGATGAATACAAAAGGTAGAAATTTAAGGTTAAGAAGAGATAGCATAATGAGAAAATGTTGGAAAGAATGCAAGCAATTAAACAAGTGTCTGTAACCAGTTAAGCAACCATAGGGGTTATGTGGTTTCTATACTGATGTGTTGATTCTCACTTGTGCACAGATCCAGCTATCCTGGTAAGTCATCAACATACAATATGAACAATAACAAGTCTAGGTCATCACATCCTATCTTATTATGAGAGCATACTCACAGATCCTGAGCCATCTGCCTGGAGGTTAACTTGTCCACTAAACCACAGTTCAAGCAGAACTCCCTCAGAAATAGCTGCTCTGGTCTTCAAGTAAAAACAGACGTTTCTGCCTCAGTTTTTACTGCTGCTAAAATACATTACTTATGCAACAATTTTCTAATACTCTCATCACTGATTTCACGTTGACCAGTCTTATCCATAGGATCTCATTTAGAGGAAGAAAGAGATGGGAACAATCACAACTCTCTATTCCTATTTTTTCAGACCATAAACACCTGCATAATTGAAGTATGACTTTTTTTATATATATTTTTTACTAATACCCTCTACACATTCCTACCCACAAACTTTCTTTTAGTTACCCTTTCCCTGCAGATTTAAGCTCTATATTACTTACAATAGTGACATAGCCTCAAATACTTTTTAAGGTATGAGTCTTTGCTCTTCCAAAGTCTTTGGGAACAAACCTGACATTAGACAAACAAGCACACAGTTCAGGGATATAATTTTAGTTATGGTTCTAAAATCTGAACTCTGGAGAAGAAATGCTTGTTTGGTTTGGATTTTTATTTTGTCATTCCTTTAACTTTCTTTAGCTCTGATTTGGTAGCACAACCTAACTTCACTGGAATACATAGTAAAACCAAACCAAAACTGAAAGGTCAATAATTATGGTCTTCCTTTATTCTAGGGTATTTGAGAAAGCATATGTTATATAGATGAATCCTATAACATTTAATTATAGAATTCTGCCTCACATTCCACTGAGGTGCTATGTATCATAAAGTGTATTTTCCATGTTACTTTGCTAAACTCTGAAAGTTTCAAAAACATAATGTACATTGTACCAAAACTGTTTTATACGTAGAATTGTGAACCTCTCTTTTGTTATTAAATTGATTATTTCTACACATTCACCTCAAAATTAAAAACTCTCTCATGGGCTGATGCGGTCTGCAATTGGTGAACACAAGGCTGAGTGCCTCCGTCTTACATCCCCTAACTGTCTTCTTCCTCCCTCATTCATTCTCTGAGTTGGCCAACTGTTTTTGCACCACGTGAGTATAAGGAAGAGGGTGAAGTCTTTGTGTGGCTTATGCAGCCACTTAAAATTGAATAAAGTATCTTTTGACAGATAAATTGACTAGTTATAATTATATTTCCCCAGGAATCTGAAGTGGAAACGGTGCAATTTTCCTAAGCATCTCATAGATTGTTCACAGTAGCACTGGTAAGTTGGGCTACTATTGATAGATTTATGAAAATTATCCCTCCATGCCACATATATTTGAAAACAAAATTGTCTGAGAATACATAGCATTTAATCTTCCTTTTACAGTCTCCATCAAACAGAGTATGTCCTAAAAGCAATTATCTAAATTATGCATGGATAGCTCAATAATTTAATGTCTACATGATTTTTACTAAAACAATTTATTTCAATATATCTTTTAAAAAGTACTTTAAGGATTCTAAACAACAGAAGTAAATAGATGAAACAATTATTTCTATGAACTATTTTTAAATTGCTTTTTACATTAAAAACTTTACAGAAAATTTATGACAAACAAATATGCATCAATACTTTATGCTTTAGATGAGAAATAATGTCCAAATGATAGACCACTTAAAATATTAAATTATTTGTGAATAGGTACTGAAATGAATGCAAAGCAAAACTGTTTCATTTAATGATTAACTCCCCTTGATTTTGCTGTTGTTGTTTAATTTCATATAATTTCTTTTATTTTGGATTACTGAGTTATTTAAAAATGTTATGTTACTTATTTTTCACTGTTTTTAAATAATAGAAGTATCTGAATAAAAACCTATAAAAATAGAAATTCAATGGCTACTTTAAAATGATGAACTTGTTTTATGTTTTTTGATCTTTAGGGGGAAGTTGGGCAGAGAACACATAACATATATTCATTGTATTATTTATTCACCAAATGTATTAATATGTACAGACATTTTTCTAGGAATACAATATGCAGAATGAATAGGACAGAACTTCTATTATTCAAAGTAAAATTCAAATATAATGAGATAATTATAAAACGAAATTAACTTTTATATAAAAACAGGTAAAGAATTTTAACAAGCAATAAGATGCAGGCAAAGGAGTGAATATTATAAATAAGTTTTAGAGACCAGGTCATGTGGCATGTTCAATGAAAGGCATTTTTATAGAGTTGTGTGTGTGCATGGGCACTGGGATTATTGGGGTAGAGCTGATTTGTGAGTAGAGTGCTCAGTAGAATGCTGGGCATTGTGGCATATGACTTTTAATTTCAGATTCAGGAAGCTGAGGCAAAAATCTCTCAAGTTCCAGGTCAGCCTGGTCTACATAGGACCTACACAGGACATAGGTCTACATGGCTGAAAAACACAAAAAAGAGGCTGGAGAAGTTCAAGTTTGAGCCCAGTCTGAATAATTCGGTCACTAAATAAGACCCTGTTTTAAAATTGTTTAAAAAAAAAATAGGATCAGGGATGTCACCCAGTGCAAAGGCCCTGAGCTCAGTATCCAGGACAGGAAAAAAAAAGGCAACAAAATGAAAATGATAAAGGACAAATACTTTTGATCTGAAAATTATAAAGGGCAAAGCTTCCATGGCTTTATTGACTTTGACAGCAGGACATTTAGAGAAGGATGTAATTTATCTACTCTTGGATTGGCATCCATAAAATCTGAATAACCACAGTACACATTCATAAGGGTATTGTGATGACTAAAAAAAAAATAATGCTTGTATAATACTAGGACAAGCACAGTATATTACAAGGTTCAATAAATGTTTGCAATTTTTGTTACTAAGACCCAGTAGAAATAGAAATAAAATGCAACATGCAACAAAAGGACCCAGTAGAAATAGAAATAAAATGCTGACATTTGACAATTGTTTCAACCACACAATTTTCAAAGATACACAAAACAAGCCAACATCAAAGAATAATTTATACCTAGCAGATTAGTCAGCATTAAAAGAATAGGAGTACACAATGTAGGCCAATAGGTGAGTCCAGGAACTCTTAACCTGGGTAGAGCAACATGATCATTCTGGAGAGTATATGAGCCACTAAGTACTTTATGCTTTAAGAATACATATCCTCTGACCTGACATTTCTACATGTGAACTTGCATGATGTGGAAATAAATATGAAAATACACAAATACAAATGTCATTTTTGGTATTGTTTATAGAGACTAAGTATTGGAAACAACCAACATTTTTACCAACTAAGAAATGTTTAAATAAAGTATAGTGTAATTAATAAAGTGAAATAACATTCAGCCCTTAAAATGAAGAAATAAATGAACATTTATTGCTGTGTAAATATCTACATGCCATTTTTTAAATAAAAGTAGGTACAGTGTAAGCTAGTTTTTGACTGAATTCATAAACAGCAATGAAATCACATATGGTGAATTAGATCGATCGGACTAAGTTTATAGTTGTATTAAAATTGTTAGAGTGAGAGAACAAGGGTTACAAATAGAGAAATATGAAGAAAAATTGATAAATAAAATTCTCTCTGGAAACAGGTCTTGTTTTCATGGTATTAGTGTTAAGAAAAAGAAACATTTTTCTCACAAATTGAAATACAGGAGGCGATGACACATCATGTGATCCAACAATTTCCTTGCTTCAGAGAAAACTGTGTTCAGTTTAGTTTTATTATTCAGCAGACTTCTCTACTCTTCCTTTCCAATTCATTCCATCCCTCTGTGCCACTCCTCTGATGCCAGTTTTTGCTACACGCATCTTGAGGTCCTAAACATACTTTTTTTTTTATTACATGTTGGGTCAAAAGGTGAGTGATGGCTAATTTTATAACCTCACTTGTTTTCGTTAAATTGTGAATAAGATTTTTTCATTAGAAAACTGGAGACAGCTGGCTGTGTGGCTAATTCTTTCCAGTTCATTTCCAGGATGTCTTATGAGAATTATTTTAGAAGACAATCTTTTTCCTCTAAGACTATTGGTTAAAAAGATGTGAATCCTGAAGATGTTGGTGCCATATTTTTCTGCCATGGGACCAAACACTGCCTGAAAAGTCAGTTCAACACAGAGGCAGAATTATAGGGCCAGGAAGAGAGAATATAGATTTATTCTTATGATACCCTTGAGTAACTGCAAAAAAATATGTTTGAGGAAATTTCTATTCCTAAACCAGGAGTTATTAAAATATGATACTCAACCCTGGGAACTTGTTGGACAAATTATCAGTCTTTGTCTTGGACCTACTGAATTGGTAACTCTGGAATACAGTCTCAAAACTTATATTCGCTAGAGAGGATTCTCATATATGCTTAAACTTTCAAAGATATGAGCCATTACACAATTTTATTTCTGTCTCTTTCAACTGAAAGACTATGACTAATATTACTAATAGGGTCAGCAGGACGGGTTGGCTAATGCTAACTGATTGATATTGTGAGCCCAAAGGAAATTGAAATTATTTTTTAGTGGCACTGAAATATACAGTTATGTGATGTCATGGAGTGACTTTAAACTGTCCAAATGTTTGATTTAAGATGATAAATGATGAAGATGTACAGGGAAACAGTCGCAGATAAATATGAGCAAAGCAGGAGGACCTCAGCCAAAGGTTGAGGAAGGAACTGAAGACACAAAGGAAGTGATCAATTGAGATAAAAATGTGAACTCAAAGGACAAGATACTGGAATGACATCAATAAGTATGTGTAGGAGAGTAAAGCTAAGAAAAAGGCAAGAATCTGTGCTAAAACAATTTTATATATAAATTCAAGTCATAACAGTTATAAAAGATAAAATTCCTCAGGGTGAGGACATAGGATCAGACTACTGAAGTTGACTGATGGTAAGAATGTCAAACAATTTTGAATACTTGAGTCAAATGCACAAGCATTCACAGGGACTTAGCAAAGGCCAAATTCCAAAGTGTAAAAGAGAACAGTTAAGATCATGGCAAACAGGAGTAATAAGAC